>WSTG01000895.1:0-12923 GCA_019616325.1 Ceratobasidium sp. 394
CATCTCGGCGGTTCAGTAAATGCGATTTCTACGTACCAGTTTTCAGTGCCAGTTCGCTTATAGCGGCACCATGGCGCGTTAACTAAATCCCCATCCCGAAGCGTCCGGCCATTCCGCTGATTACATACCACAAGTTCTAGAAAGGCTGTCCGTCAGCCGGCAACGATATCAATCAAGTCAACGCTAATCGACCTCATAACCCAGCATTCCCACACCAATAGCCCCAAAGTCAAACTCTGGCCCACACACTAGTTCCAATTCTGGTTAGACGGAGCCTACTAGTGTACCGACTAGGCTATGACTCCGTTGCTCGGGTGCTTGGCGCAGGTTCTGCGTTGGTTCTGAGCCAGCTCAGCACCTAGTGCTGCGTGAGGGTATAGCAGAGGTCGAAACTAGATGCCTGCCTCCGCTGGGAATTCGTGTTTTCAGCCTTGGGTGGTGACATTAATTGATTTTTCACGCGCTACCTGAATGGTACAGTGTTTGAAAGACGCGAGCTAGCGTGGCTGATGTCAGCGGCGGTTGAATCATTTATAGGCTACCAACAGACGTGAGGATACGCTCGGCCCACCTGGAATCCCGTAACCTCCCATCCCACAACATCTTTCAAGAACTAGATTTAGGTCAAAGGCCGGAGATCGACAACCCCACTTGCGTATGCTTCCACGTCATTGCTCGATCATTCTTGACAGCGCACTTGGGATCTTCCAGGAGCATGTTTGCCAAAACCAAGAGTAGGTTACAATGATGCGCAACGTCGGCGGCGAGCGGGTATTGCAATTCATTTTCGAGTATCACACGAGGCGCGAGTTACTGAGAAGCATCACCGACCGTTCCCACCACAAGTCGTCCGAGTTTCGACCCCAAATGGATCGAGTAACCGACATGAGCAACCGAGTCTGACAGCTTTTCCACGCCGCGCGCTAGAGTTACAATGCAGTTATATTTGATAGCCACATGGTGCAGAATCCGGTCGGAACAGCCAGCAGTACATCAGAGGATCCGTTTAGCAGCAATGTCCGTGAGACTGGGACAACTAGGCGGAACCTGGAAGTTACCCGAGACAAAGTCATTCAGAATATTCCGGATCGACTTTTTACGACGTGGCCTCGAGCCGGAAATAGCGGGTATAGGGCCAGTGGTGGTCGATCAGGAGCAGGGCTGGTCTGATTTGATATTAGCTCCCGTGATGAATTGGAAAATCTTGTCTGAATTGGAAATATAGTCGGGCTGAAGCTGTAGCCGCCCTCGTTGGCATTGAGCCAGTCCCGCTTTTGGATCAGTGTTTTTCTGGAACTTGCAATCGAACTTATTCTCTCCTATCAGGGTGAACTTTCTCAGGTGGCCTTGGCGAGGTTGCCCCACGGATTTGGAGGCGAACAGGTCGGTTCACGCTGTGCAAAGGTTGATCTTGGAATCTGAGCGCTCAACTCTCGCTAGTTACTTTTAGCCTAAAGGTTGAGCGGTTAAAGTGATTGAAAGATTATCCCAACGGCGAAACGATCGGTGAAAGCCTTTGGGTTCGCTAGGATGACGTATATCGTCAGTTGTTAGCTGAAACACCCTTGCGCGGCAAAAAATCCTCAATTGAACGTGTGTTCAATCAACTGTTTGGAAACTAAATAGCTTTTGTACACGTTCCTCGGCGTGTGCCGTGTCAACAAGCCCCATGGACCAGTGAAAATTTGCCAATCTGACCGTGCCAGAGAATCCGGGTGAACACGGGGTAGGCGTGTGTTCTGACAAGGGCACAAACGTCACACGTGCGTGAGGTTGACGTTTATACGTGCGTCACTACAGCAAACGCCTTGAATCTTGCACATCTGAAATAAGTAGTCCAACATGAACAAGCATGATCACGGTGCCTGGTGATTGATCATGGCGCTTGATTGTGATCCTTATCTTTGCCAAGCTTTTGTCCAATGAGGCAATCAATACAAAACATATTCTCTGATAGCGCGGATTGCAAATCAGTACAAAAACGCTGTACCAAAGAAAGCAGAGAGGACTTTGTACGCAAGAAAATCTGCAGGCAGCTACTAACACCTTGGTTTACCAAAACCCGAACCCCCTCGCTCAACATCTCAGATTTGCTGCTGGTGATCAACTGAGTGTCTGGCACACCCGTTCACCCCTGCCCCACAATTTAGCTAATTCAACGTCTTGAGCTTCTCTTTATTAGGTGACAATTTAACGCATTGTCTAGCTTACACCTGATTTCCCATGGACATAGTTCTTCCAGTTACACCATAGGGAACGCACATGCCCGGAGTTGTTCGATGCAGAGCAAGGCAAGTCTAGATCGTACTTCTCAACACTGCATATCCTCCCACCCAATCTCTCCGCCGATCCGGGAGAGTCTGGCGTGAAAGTGGCTCCTGCGTTTTATTTTGTCCTCCCTCTAACACATGGCTATCGCCTGCAAAGTCAAGGCGACCCAATTCCCTCGCACAAAACTGGCACACAGATGCGTGGGCAGTGAGCACCACGGCGAGGCCGGCGCAAGGGGCGATGGTGAACCAGACCCAGCGCTTGACCTTTGCTGTCGCTCATCTGCGTGCAGCGCATTTTGGCTGAGGCACGAACGGGAGTTAAGCTACTCACGAACAGGATCTTGATACCAAGATCGGTGGAAATTTGGTAACCTCAACAATACCGGCCAGAGTGTATGCACAATTGCAGCCGAGTGTCTTGAAGCAAATCACTGAGCGGCAGTCCGGAAATGTTGAGTTTGCGGCACAACTGAGTGTTAGAACGGGGTGTACGCGTCCCATACTAGGCCCGTTGACTTGAACGTACTCTCTCTCTCCCCTCCCTTTGCATAGCGCTAGCCTCTGATCAGTGTTCCATGGACCGGGCAACTGTTTGTTTGGTGTATGCGAAGGCTTGCCTGCAGACTGATGCAATTGAATGCGCCGTCATCATACTGTGCGCTGGGAGCGACATGACGTCGTTTTTCAACCTCTTCGGCTGCCCCTGTGTGATTAATCCTGGCTGTCTGACGATGGTACATGACCTCCCTCCGCTTTACCGTGAGTTGGTATTCCGGTCTATTCATCAAGTGAGCCTTGCAATGTGTTGACCAACAATGGAACTCGCAAGTAATCAGGACATCTGCAAGGGCCATTTTGTGCCCAAGAAAAAATCGAGATGGTTATTTCACGAATAAATTCATTGTAGAGCAGCTGGAGAACGCAACTAGAATTGTACACGAACGATATCCAAACCACGCACATGTGTTTGTCTATGATACCGCACCATCCCACACCAAGTGCCCGACAGGATCCATTTCGACACGATATACGCTAAAGGGCCCAAGTGAGGCTTTCCCGACCTCACGGAATTTCCAGGGCGAGAAAGTCACTGCCCACATGGAGCCTGGGAGGCTGCCTGATGGCACACAGTAATCCTTCTATTATCCCGATGACCACCCCGAAAAGCCCAGTTGGTTCAAGCGAGTGGCATAAATCCTTCGGGAGCGCGGTGTTGCAAACATTGCCGACAAGCAGGCCGAGTGCAAGGACTTCAAACGCAAGGGGGTGGTGGTGGATGATTGCTGCTGTCAGCGGGCATCGTGTTGCCAATCCGACTTCCAGTCACATGTCTCGACGTCGACAGTTGGAAGGGGTGGCTCGAAGGAACGGGTCTCCGGCAATACTTCCCAAAGTATCACTGCGAAATAAACCCCATCGAACAGTGCCGGGGCTATATAAATCAAATATACAGGGATATGGCCCTATCAAGTAAGGAGTCCATGCTGAAGAAGAACATTCAACTTGAAGCAGTTGATTCAATGTCCCTAACGTCTATGAGGAAGCGAGGACTTCAATTTTGCTCATAAAAAGGTATGAATAGGTTCAAAGCAAGATTTCAACGATTTGTTGACGTGTATGTGACCGGTTCAAGTGGCCCAGCAGCAGCCAACTCGGCCACTAACGAGTTTAGGAGTCGTAGCCAGACACCTACCCGTACTCCATGTCACCAGACTACACCTAGTTATGTACATACCTGACAACTTTGCATTCAAAACAATGTTTTAAATCTGACTCGGTATATACATAAACGAGCCCATTTCGAGGACTGTGTCTTTGGCTGATCGCTTAAATTCGCTCCTGTTGACGAGAAAACGTGCATAGACATTCAAAAAGCGCCTTAGCAACGTAAAAAAGAGTTAGGTTAGGATTAGGTGTCCTCGAGTGGATGACGCCTCCCATATTCCCCTTCCCTCCTCCTCCGCCTAACGCTAACCCCTGATCGGTGACCCATTGGCTGAGCGACTGTTTGTTTGGCGTGTGCGAAGGCCTGCCTGCAAGTTGATGCGACTGAATGCGCCGTCATGGAAATGAGCGCTGGGAACGATATGACGTCGTTTTCAACCTCTTCGGCTGCCCCTATGTGATTAATGCTGGCTGTCCGACGAGAATACATCACCTGCTCCTGCGTGGACTTTGGATTGTTTACTTTCGGACTGATCGACCGCTCTCGACCCTGTCACTGATTACAGCAAAACTCAAAACGTTAGGACAGATGGATGGACGGACTCACCTACTGATCCTTGTGGGATCAAGGTTACGCCGCCTAGTTTTAGCACTTTGTAGTCGGATGACCTCCAGGACCCATGTCACCCCCAGGAGAAGGGGTACCACCGGAGCTTGACAAGGTGTCTTTGCTTTCCCCGGTACTTGATCTCTTGTTTTCTTTTTACTTGTTGATAATTTTCACGCTATGAAACCCGTTCTCAAAACCTACAAAGATTATGAAAATGACCCCAATTCGAAGCACCAACAGATTGAATATCTTCTTGGGGCTGCGGAAGCACCCTTACCAACCAATGCACTTGACGCGGTTCGTCTATCCCTCATCAATGGGCACACTCTCTTTCGTGGAGAGTCGGGCGTAGTTCTGGAAGCATCGGAGACCCTGAATCCGGAAGATCGCGTTACTGTTGTGCTCCCCAAAGGTGAGCCGAGATTGCTAAGTTCGGGAATCCCGTGTTGATAAGCCTCTGCTCATCAGATGGTGATTATGCCCCGGAGCATCCTGTCTGGGAGCGTGTGCGTGCTTTCAAGGTTCAGCATGCTGCGCTCAAAGCACACGGTAGGCGGATCTTGATCTATATGGCAGTACCACAGCTGAGAACCATTTAGGGAGCATCCAAGGCACATCAAAGGTCCTCGAAGAGATTGGTGGTATGTTTACACCCCTTGCTTGTTCTTTTATACCCTAGATACTGACTTTGAATATCACGTAGCACAATCTGTCCCACCACCAGCTCCTAAAGGTGCCATTTTGGGCTTGTCATGTGATTTCTATACCATATATTGACTGTATGCACCAAGATTGGCTGAAGATCCAGATGATGGTCAACAACGTCATAACAACCCTGAATGTGGAAGCTGGTGCAGACCCTGAAGCAACCTTGGAATCGATCCGAACCAGCATGAAGGTACCTGCAGAGACCCAGATTGGCTTCAAGCTCCCAGGAGATGGAGTTCGGAGTGCACTGCGTTCCCTCTCGTCTGGTTCTGACCTGGCTGCGGCATTGGAGATACTCAAGGGGATGGTCAAGCGTGGCCGTGGTGTTGAAAAGTTCCTGCAGATCCAGGCGATTGTGAGTCTTGTGCTTGCACAATCACATTTATTTATCTTTTTTCTACCAGAAGGGCAGTGGTACCGAGTCTGGACCGCAACCTGTTACATCACGTGGCATTGCTCGTAAAAAGGAGGTCGAGGCTGGTCTTACGGCTGTCCCTGAAGCTGTATGAAGTACCTTTGCTTCACTTTGGAGCAGCCTGTCTTGCACCAAGAGTGGCCATCCCGACCACTGTTGGATCGACCCAAAGACTCATCCCCCAGTGCACAAGCCAGTTTCAATCCGCGATATCACATATTGGGCCAGCCAGATTGTTTGTGCACTAATTAGTTCGCTATAATAACGGTAGATAACCTTGGGTCTTTAGGTCAAGGGTACCGCAACTCTGAACACTCCACCGAACGATATCCGCTGGGACTATGACAAGACAGCGCCCCATACGTCATCAGCCTCTGCAGGATCTTCGGCAACAAAACTTCACCCACTTGGCACTGCCCCATCCCTCCAGTCGATTATCTCCATATCAACTAGCGCCTCTGGCACAAGTACACCAGCGCAAGAGCAGCATGACATAAAGCCAAGCCTCAAGCGCGAAGCCAGCAGGTCTCCTGATCTAAACCACAGCCACTCCAAGCGCCGGCTTGACGAAGCAGAGCGCCCGAATCTGGTCGTACGCGAGGGCATTTTGTATCCCACTGTGTTGACTGTCCTCATTGAACTCGATGACGTGCTGCCGATGCATGCGTTCTTGGATTACGAGGATGCGATGACGGAAAATCAAATTTATTACGCGCCGGACGTAGCCACACTTTCAGTTGATTGGTACGTTGAAAATCTGGGTATGGGCCGGTCTTCTGCTGTCCACTTCCGTGACTATGCTGCCCTCCTGACAGCACGTGCCATCCGCGACGCTATCTAAATACAGCTCATACACACCTTTTCTGCCTTGTCTATTCTTCTCTAGTTGAAAACCCTCCTCTCACAACATCAAATACCATATTTTTGGCTTCATTTATGTTTTTCATTTGTTTGCGCTTGGTCTGCTCTCTCTGCGCTTGTAAAGTGCATTGGTATGTGCTTTTTGTGGCTGTATTGGTTCATTGGTGCTGTGGCTGGCTGTACAATACCGGTCTTTTTGTCTCTGTTCTGTCTTATTTGTCTACGCTATGGTTGTTCGCTGCGGTACTCACTCAGTTTTTGGCTCAATTTGCAGTGCTTTTTACGCTCTTGTTCTTTTTTGTTTGGTATGTTTGAGATTTGCATTGGCATTGGCTGTACATAATGTATTCTAGCTACGCTGAAATCAGATATGATTTCTATGCGATTATGAACTTGTTTGAGTCAGTAATGTGTTGGGGCGTGGAGCGCAGAGGCGGGTTGGCGAGCATGGGTGTGCACGAGGCAGCGCGCAAGAGGGTGAAAAGGCACGTGCGCGGCTGAGGGGACCAAGGAACGCGAGAGATCATGGGCAATGACGGGGAGGCGAAAGCGTGTGTAACAGCAATTGCGTGGACCCAGGCAAGTGAGCATCAGGTGTGCACAAGCCAGTGCGAGAGCATATACACCCGAGTCGAGGGCGACCGAAGACGTGGGTGCGTAGAAGCGGGCAGAGGAACGCGAGCAAGGGCGTATGATTATGCCGAATTCATCTTAACCGTGCAGTACTTCAAGGTTGGGAGGGCAAGGGACAGTGTCGACCTCCGAGTGGATGCGGGCGACAGTGCAGGACTCGGGTGCGAAAGTAAAGGCCCGCCAGGATAGGCCCTCCGGGTGCTGCAGCGGGCGTACGCAATGAAGGAAGGGCAGAAAAGCGGGGTAGGCAGGGTGACGGGATGATTGTGCCAATTTGGGGTCGGCATGGCACGTCCCCACAAGATCCTCGACGCGTAGACATTGGTTGGGTGGCGAGCAGTTCCAGCGGCATGCGAGGGGTCGGCAAGGAGTGCGCTCGCGGCTAGGGAGCGTGCGTGGAGCGGGTTGAAACGCGAGGGCTGGACCGCAAGGGGCTCGTGGTCTCACGCGGGCTCGATACGCAGGTTAGGGGCCAGCGGGATGCATCCAGGCAGAGTCCCGTGTTTGACTTGCAAATCCTGGTCGAGTGGTCGTGCAGTACGATCGATTCCAGCGTCCGAGGGTGTGGTAAGGAGTGTGTTCGCGGCCAGTGCAAAGTCCTATGACAAAAATACATCAGCAAAAATTCCTGCGCGGAGGGAAGGCGGTGTACTTGTACTCACGTCTAATAAATAAGTTTTTTTTGGGGGGGCTTTTATTCTTTCTTCGAACCAGCACTCAAGACCGGCACAGGCTTTATCCCCAAACCAGAACAGGCGCAACCACAACCCAATACCACCAATGTCAATACAACGCCCATCCACACACCCAGCAAAACACGCACCACATCCTTGACCCCCGCCATCCCTCCGACTGCCCCCACCAACCCACCTTTACCCGGCTCTCTCGGCACGACGGCGTTCGAGGGAGCGGCGGGGTTGGCAGAGGCAGGAGAAGTGGACACGGACGCGGGCACAACGTCGTTCTTGGTCGGCGTCCGCTCTACGCGTCGCATGTCCCCATCCTCGTCGTCGCATTCGTCCTCCGAGGGGGAGGTAGCCCGAGTCGATACGCTCCCATCGTGCATCGAGTGTGCTCGAGCTGTCGCCGGCCGACCGCAAACCGGATTCAGAGTGACCAAGACCGAGAGATGAGCCGGTGCCAGAGATGGCGCGCACGGCGCCGGCGCGTGTTCGGCCTTCGCGCCGCATCTCGGCAACCTGAGCCTGGGCATCGCGTGCCTGTTCCTCCACGCCGACCATCCGGGCGTCCACATCGCCCACGCGCGAATCCACGTCTCGCATCAGTGCGCTAACCTCCTCGACATGTAAATGGACCTGATCCACGCGCGCGTTTGTCTGTTCAACGCAGGCCAATTGGCCCTCGACGGCGCCCATTCTCGCCTCGATGGCGTCCACGCGCTCGGCTCCACGTCGATGGCTGTCGGCAACCGCGCGAACTTCTTTGAGCGCAGCGGCAAGCGTACGTTTCTCGGCCTCGCGTTCCTCTTCGGTCCGCGCACGCCACGCCTCCCACTGACGCTCCATCTCGCGCATCAGTTCGCTCTTCATAATCTGAGTAAAGTCGCTCTCTGAGCCCTCGCTCTTGCTGACGCTAACCGAAGCGTCGGCTAGAGGGAGTTGGCCGCCCAGCACGCGCGACGCACGGTGCTCCTCTTCGAGGGCATTGATCTTGGCCTCGAGTGCGGCGATAGTACTCGATGCCCGAGCGGCGTGGGTCTGCAGACCCTGGGACACAGCGATAGCTTGCTCGAGCTGTGCGGTAAGAGCCTCGAGGCGTGTGGCAAGCATCGCGTTTTGGTCGTGGAGGGCTGCGGTGCTGTGGTCGGGATCGACGTTTTGGTGATGCTCGTCGTCCATGAGCCCGTGACCGATCGGCTTGGGCATCTTGGGTCGTCCGACAGCCTCAGGAGTGACGGTGTACACGCCCCGAACATCCGAGTCATCGTTATACTCGTCCTCGGATCCACGGCGTCGCGCCAACATGGAACCACCGTGCTGGCCAAGGTTGCCCTCGCCCTCTTCAATCTGGAGCTGAAGCGGAAGAGGCGAGCGGGCGCGGGTAAGCATCTCGCGCATCGAGCCGACCTCGCGCTTGATGGCCTCGTGCTCCTCGACGAGGCGCTCGAGCGCGCGTATCTTGTCGACGTGGGCCTGGAGCGACGACTGGGTCTCGCGCAGCTGGGTCTGCATGGCAGACATGGCGGCCTACGCCGCGGCGCTATTCCCGGTGGCGGACTGTTCGGGGTCGGGCCGAGAAGGGGGGGGCGAACAGGAGGGATAAGGTGGTGTTGCGGTGGCGGTGGTGGCTGTTCAGTCGCGACAATCACAATCAGGAAGACAACTTACGACCGCACCGCCCATGGTGTCGTAAATATCGTTCATGGCAGACTTGAGCGAGTGGAGTTCGGCACCAGTCTCGCGCGACTTTTGGAGCTCCATCTGGAGCGTGTCGAGAATGTGGTCAAAGGAGAGGCCCGTTGAGCCCGGGCGGACCTGGCTCTGGCCGAGACCACCCAAGCCACCGAGAGGTGAGTTGTTGCCGCTGAGCGGACCCTGCGAGCGACGGGCGATAAGGGGCAGCACGGGACGGGCAGCGTTGGTAAGACGATGTGGGATAGGTGTAAACCACACGAGGTACGACGGGGTGAATGCAACGCGAGCCAGGCGAGAGATTCAGATGGGATAACCAGGCTCCGCGGCTGATCCCGTGACTGTGCGTGCCTGTTTTTTTATTCTCGTTTCACGTGACTGTTGTTGTTCTCCCGACAACTACATCCATGTATCTGCTGAACCCAGGCGATCCGCCTCCGTACAACCCTCGTGCCTACGGGCCTCTATTTGGGCTACGGTTGGTCGGGGAGGGCCTTTTCACGTCGCTTACCAACGGTGACCCACCTTCGTACAACCCTCGTGCCTACGGGCCTCTATTTGGGCTACGGTTGGCTGGCGAGCCCGGGGGAGTGGACGTCGGGGGCCTTTCCTGGATCTGTCCCACTCGGCCCGCCCGACGCTGCCTGCACCACACTCGGCCGCGTACGACTCGTGTCCATCGCGCATCCTTGGCTTTGGCCGAGTCTTTGTTCCGCCACCATGCTCGTGGCGATGTTTGCCAGAACCCGATCTTGGGTGTCCGCTACAAGGTTCGATTTTGTTCATACCCGCATTATTGACCCGCTAACCGGCGAGCACAGTGCATCCACCCGTCCTGCCCCGACTTTGACATCAGCGAACGTAGCCAGTCCTTGCCTTTGCCTACCCATTCGGCTTCCCTCCGTTCATGGTCCTGATCATTGCGCTCCTGAATGACGGAACGATCATGACCCTATCTGTCGATCGTGTCCTGCCCTCAAACACTCCGACACCTGGGACTTGGCCGAGATCTTTGCCTATGCTGTCACCTATGGTCTTTACCTCACCATGTCGACTATTGCGCTCGTCATCGTCATCCTGGAGACCAACTTTTTCGAGAATAAATTTGGCGTGTCCCTCCTGTCCGAGTTGGGTCCTGATGGCTGCCAGAATCACAACGATCAGCACAAATGCATGACTTGCCCCGACTTTGACCTCTGCGACAAGTGCTACACTGTCGGGTTCCCGATTTCTGATCACTCGCCGATGCACCGGTTCATGCACATCGAAGACCTGATCCGTATTATCGCTGCGCCTGCCGTCCGCGTCGACTCGATGTCGTCGTTGTGCGTTGGCTGAAGCCACCAAGGTCCTCGATACAAGTGCGATAGCTGCGGCGCAGTCGATGCCTGCATCAGTTGTTTGGGGGGCAATGTTGAGCGCGCAACGATCGAGCACGCGGCGTTTCATGTGGAGGAAGGTTGGGATCATCCCGTTCGATTCACGCCATACAGCAAGCCCGAGGCCCCTGTGCCCCCTGCCTCGACTCGTTCTGCCCCGGCTGTTCATCCCGCCAACTGCGGTGCCTGCGATGAGACCATCATCGGGATTCGCCACCAGTGCACCGTGTGCCACGGTGAGGTTTACATAATCAAGGCCACGTGTGAGCATATATTCTGACGAGCTCCTTCACAGACTTCGATCTCTGCGACTCGTGCTTCAACGCTCGTGCTGAACTTCTTGAGCGCAAGGCCGACCACGAGATGCTTCGGCTTGACCGTCTGATGAGGATCGTCACTCATGTCGTTGGCTCTGACAAGAATGGTTCCTCGCGCGATTCCTCTGTCTGTCACCCATGCGTCCCCGACCGCCCACCGTGGTTCACCGCGCATGGTGCGACGGATGCTCCGAACGCATTCGTGGAGTTCGCCACAAGTGCCTTGACTGCGAGGACTTTGAGGTTTGCGACACCTGCATTGGCGCCAAGGACCACGTCAATGGCCAACACCAGTTCTATGCGCTCGTGCAACCCGGCGAAGTCGTCATGCGTAACGTAGACAATGCGCCCAACACTGGTAGTGTACGCACTCGTGGTCGTCCAAATGGCAACGTTGATCGTGTGCACATGCCTGCTGTACCGGTCCCATCTCACGACCTGCCCCGTGCCACGCATCCGTCCCACTCGGCGCGTCCAACGCCGCCGGCGCAGCACTCGGCCGCATGCGACTTGTGTTCATCGCGCATCCTTGGCTTGAGATACAAGTGCACTGTCCGCCCCGATTATGATGTCTGTCAGAGCTGCTTCAGTATCACGGAAGAGGTTCACCCAGGTCATTCGTTTGCCAAGGTGTACAGGCAGGGAGACGTCGTGGTAAGTGTAATTCTAGCGGTATCTGTATTGTGCTTATCGTTTAGGGTATAGGTTTGCCAGTCGTCCGAGTCTTCGTTCCGCCACCATGCCCGTTGCGATGTTTGCCTGAACCAGATCTTGGGCGTCCGTTACAAGGTTTGATTTTATTGATGCCCGCATTATTTACCCGCTGACACGCGAGTATAGTGCATCCACCCCGACTTTGACATCTGCGCATGTTGCGAGGCGCTACCCATTCGCGTCCACCCCGAAACACATGATTTGTAAAGCTTCGCTCGCACATCGCCCAGTACGATGGGCTCAAGACCGTGTTTTCATTTGCCGCATATGGCCAAATCCCGCAGCCCAAGCGTGCAGTGACTCCCACTCCGGTGCTTCATGTCCCCGATTCTAACCTGGTGAGGATCCTCCCGGTTGGCCCCATTGGCACGAGCACCGAGCCCGTTACTGCGACCGAGATGTTCCACACAGCTTCTCCTTCGCCAATCGTCCCACTTTCGACCCTGGGCTCCACCATCATCCCACATACGACCATTGTCCCGAGCCTTCGGCAGTCTCCCGCGCCTCCATCTCCGCCTGTCTGGTCTCCCCCAGTCATCCCTTTGCCACCTTCCATCCCCTCGCCGCTCTTGGCCCAAATCCCGGCCACGGAGAAGAGTCTCGTTGACTCATGGGCTGCTGCTTCCTCGACCGCCAAATTGGATGAGCATGTGATGCACCACTCCTACATGTACAAGCCCTCGTATGATGCTCCTATGGCTGTTCACCCAGTCGTCGAGGCCCCTCAGCCTGTTGTTGACGCAAGGAAGCATGAGCTCGAGGAGAAGCGTGCTAAATTTCGTGCACTCTGAGAGGCGCACGCCCGTCGCAAAGCTCGCAGACCAAGTCCGAGTCCACGTCCGCTTCTTTGTCCGTAGTCCATGTCATCACCGTCAACGAGGAGCGTGATCCCGAGGAAGGTGTATATTAAATTGTATATAAAGTCGTGACAAAAGAGTGTGTGAATGAAAGAGATGATGAGTAGGGGGCTCAGAGC
>WSTG01000896.1:0-12917 GCA_019616325.1 Ceratobasidium sp. 394
CACTCTCCCTCCGCGAGACCTCCTCTAGGGCATAGCGTCGATTATTCTTGGCGCAATCAATTTGCCCACACTACCACGTTCTTGTGGCATCTGATCGATACCTGCACGGAGACGCTCCCCCCGAATCGGCAAACCAGCCTCCGCGAGACGTCCTTGCCGCGGAGCCAACGTTCGTGATTGACGCTCGACCATATTCGTATGTCGCGGCTAGTCAGCGGACGGTCTGGCCCAGGCTTCACCAGGTTGGTGCGTCGGCTTGGCAGAGGAGGTGTGCCGGCGATCTTCACCCACAAGGCGGATACCGACAAATACCCTGTGTCTTTGGGTATAAAAGCTAGGCTGCGACTCACGACGACTCATTCGAGTTGCACTCAGCGATATCTCATCTAGGTAAGCGGTTGAAGTGTGCCGACCGATGTGCTTGGGTGAGCTGAACTGAAACTCCCTCAGTGCGTAGAACACTACTAGTAGCTAAGCACCATCATCAACATGACCGACCAATCGAAGATAGCTACTTTGTGAGTGCAGTAGACGCTTTGTTATCACGTTCAGCTACTAAATAGCTCCATATTTCTTGTTTGTAGGCCCATCCCGATGGGTGTTCCTTGCTGGCTTTTCAGTGTACATGCGGGGACAGCCTTGAGCCTGGATTCGGTTGCAACGTTCCGGGAGGATCATACTCCACTAAAAGCCTGCCGGCTTAATGGAAGTGACAATCAAAAGGTTAGCCAAAGGGATCTATTCAAACTTGGTCATCAGAACTAACACTTCCTCAGTGGATACTTCAGAACGAGGGGGATAAGGTCACCATCAAGAATGTTGCATCTGGCACGTACCTTGGGTATCATACCGGTATGCAGGTGACCTTCGGAATGACCGTTACCGCCAACGCCAACCCTGTCCAGTTCGAAGTCCGGGGGAACAATGAGAAAGGATTCAGGTAAGTAGAAACTACGACCCCTGTATGTTTCTTGGATGTTTATCCTTGTTCAGTTTTATTGTCCCCAGCCATCAAGGTTCCAAGGCAGTGGACTTGCACGCTTGGTCTACTGAAGATAATGCAGAGATAGCATTTTATGATTCGCATGACGGAGCCAATCAGAAGTGGGTGGTGGTTCTTGTCCCAGATCATCAAGGACACAGGCCGTAGGTCATTCGACACCATCCCAAATTCCCAGTTCTAACAGTTTTCATTTGAAAGCAAATGGGACAGTGTTATACAAATTGGTGGCCGCGTGCGGATTCGTAACGCCAAAACATCCACTTCCCTTGACTCCGGCGCACAGGACACCCTCCTCTACGGGCAGCCAACTATACGCATTGACAATCAGTCTGTGAGTGCTCTAGTAGCGAAGTATACGGGGACTAAGAACTCAATGACTTGCGCGAGCTAGTGGGTCCTTGAGCCAGCAGGACGTGGCTATCGTATCAAGTCCTCCAAATCAAACCGATATGTGTTCGGCGAACCCGGGGCTTATCTCAAGTTAGGAGATGTTGGCACGGAAGTCGTGTTCGAGGGCAATTCTCAAGACGGCTACTAGTAAGTTTTTCAACAGTAGTGCAAATAGGTTAGTGCAGTTAATACTTCGTCCAAGTATTATCGACGCAGGCAACATCAACCATGCGCTTGAGCTCGAGCAGGGCTCGGACAAGAAGGACACAAAGACGCACCTCGTTCCCGGCCGGCGCCAGAAGTGGTTCTTGGACGGTTACTAAGTGTACACGCTTAAAGTCTCTAATCGACTCCCCACGATTCCTTTCTCTTGATCAAACACGGTGAATAGTAGGTGTGCGTTTGGACACCTCGGAATGTCATGTACCCAGAGATGTTCATCCAGTCGCTTCTTGTCTCAATATATCGTTTCACAGAGCCCAAACGGCGAAGCTTGAACATCTAATATGGCATTTGTTGACACAACTACAATACTTACCCTTGCCTACCAGCTTTCAGTACACGCAGCTATATCGCAATCGCCCGCTGATCGTAGTCCACTCGCTGTGCTAGATCCGGTACGCCCTTGTTGTACACGTACGATGGCTCTAGTCCGCATATATTAAACTTGAGTTCTGCTACCATCCCCTCTAAGCAACCTTCGGCCAGTTCCATATTTCTTTGCTCGACGTCTACGTAGCAGCTCTTGGAACGAGCAGGAGTAGTCATATAGTCGGCAAAGGACGGATATTACACGCGCACAGCGCCAGCCTGGTTATGATCCGTGTAAAGCACCGAGCCAAGACTCTCAACGACAGATTGTAGCATATCGACTCTAACGCGACGACCAAGCAATCCGCTCAAAGTATCGACTGACAACGGCGTGCGAGTGGAGCAAACGATGATTGCGCCCAAGCACTGCACCAACGCCCTTGTGTTTAAATCGCTATTATCCCCGAGGCTGCACTCGATTGCAGCGGTGTATAGCGCATCCAGAGGACTGAGCGTATCCTCGAGCTTTGTACTCCCAAGTATGGCGTCAAACCGAGCCCTCGGATCGTAGTCATTCAGGACAAGTTTACACGCCGTCTGCGCCCATATGAAAAGGCCGCATGCCGCCTCGGCCAGTAGCGTAACGGCATTATCAGGTAGTGATTTGGCCTTTTGACTCGACTCGACTCGCCGAGACGCTGCTGAACGAATACCTGGATATCATTGGACGCGTCATACCGATAGACGTCTCGGGAAGCAAAGACATGCCTAGGCAGCCCATCAAAGTAGTCCCGCATATTCTAGTCCGGGTGGCTCGTGACTACAATCTTCAACCAAGACACTAGCTGGGACATTCCACGCAAATATCCAAGTAATTGCTACCTCGTCTCTTGGGTTCCAAATTCGTCTAGTGCATCTACTACGAGCACACGGCGAATACCAGAGTCTAACGTCTCCTGTGCCTGTAGTAGCTCCTTGGCCAGTTTCTGGTATTGCATGCGCATAGATGAGCTGCATAGCGAGCTGTCCCGCTGGGTAGCCGTCGCCACAGCCTTTGCATATGAATCGTGTCGGAGCGCTATTCCATATATGACCGAGGTCAGTGCTCGTTGCGGGTCCTGGCGCTGCACGTTGTCGCGCTTGCAAAAGAAGCTAATAACTAGTGCATCGCTTTTGTCGAGCCGCTCGCACAGAGATGTCGTGATCGCGCTCTTTCCAAGCCCAGCCTGCCCGTATATCCAGAGCAGATTTTCCGAGGTGCTAGAATTCATGCACCAGTCGAACACTTCCTCGAGTGGTTGCTGCCGGGTTCCAGGGAGACACGAGCGTGCGGAGTCGTAGCGCGCCTCTCCGAGTGGCTTCAACTCCTTTAGTACTGTGCATTGAGCTAGCGAGTAGTGTTTAGAGCCCGCACTACGAACGCAATAATGATATCTCACCATCAGGGAGCATCTGCACGTTCATATTTCGATCAAACTCTTCCTTTCTCTCTTCCAACTTCTTCAAGAGTCCGTTTACTTGCTCTTGAGCGTTTGAATCTGCAAATAGACGTATGATTTGTACTTTCGAGAGTATTTTGGAGCGCGAGTGGCAGGTTCAAGCATTGACGGGGATTGCGTTGTGGTCGTCGGAGGAATGTGGTGGGAGTTCAAGCTCTCGGCGCTTACTAGCTGGATCACGTCAGCACCACCTCATGTTTTGCTTCCACCTCCGTCGTTCATTGGAATCCACACGGCCGAGCACTGCGATGTTTATTCTCCCTCTGTGGCACCCCGTACGCCCACGTAAATTGGAATATTTCTTCTCTGACTACCTGGATCATGTGGGAACGTCTGCTCTGTGACTCGGGCGAATGGGAAAGTCAATGCCCGCGAGGTTGTTCAGATTGTGACAAATGGTGCGCCGCGACTAATCTCCAGTGACGGTGAAGCTAATGTTTCACTTTTCTGACGGGAACTATGGCAGCTTACCCTTGTTTGTTGTACCGCGACAGGCACGTCTCATCTTTTCCAAATACTCGTGTCGCTCACCAGGCTTCCACGGAGATACCAGGACATGTATTCCCACGAAGTGTGCGCTTATTCTCCATCCACTCTTCTTTATATTGCTCTGCGGGTTCATTGATATCCGTTCATCCCAGAGACAGAAAATACATGGCCACTCGACGACCCTGCAATATTTTGGCCGATTCCTGCCACCTCACGAGGTGAGAAGTAGCCTTGATACACCAAATTTTGCAGCTAACTTGGACATGTCGCATTGCGTGGACCATCTGCGATGGCGTGTGACCCATATTCCCTGCTTGAGATCACTAATCTCGCAATACCAGCCGTTCTCGAGGATTTTTTCCTTGCTCAAGCCGTGGTAGGCATTGTACGGAAGGAACGACCACTCCGGCCATCACATTCCGTTCCGGCTCCTTCGCAAACGTGCTTCTCCCAAACCCAACCTCTCTCTGTGTTACATCGTCAATCGTCAATCTCGACTGCCTGACTCTGCGAATCGAACGATCCTACGCATTCAACCTCGGTCACAAGGCTCTGTTTATCTGATCCTGGACCTCGGTGGCACGCAACTTGTCTTGTCTCCTGTCTTAAGTCGGGATGGTTAGGTGCGGAGGTAGCTGAGCAACTTAATCCGGGTTGAAGGGTGAGTTATATTTCAAGCTGATTGTGACGAATGATTGAATGATCTAACATAACAGGCCCGCATAATAAATCTATATGACCCAGTTTGAACGGCGCGTATCAATCTCTCGCCTTCGTCCGTCAGTCATCTGAATTTCGCGCTTCAGTTCCTCCTCGAGACTGAGCTTCTCCTGCCCCTATATTACCATGTATGCAGTTTCACTTTTGAAATTCGATGTCACACAATGGAGCTGCAGCTGCGTTTTGCGTCATGGTTTTATTTTAGTCAGAGATTCTAAGAGACGGAATGAATAACGCGTCCGTCAGAAAATCCGCGACCAAGTGCATTGGACTCGATTTGTCGATTTGTGTGCCATGCTCTGCTTGCGCGAACCATGTAAAACCTCTAGAAATACTACCTTCTGCCAACTCACCTTGACGGATGAATCATTCCCAAGTTCTAATGCCTGTGCTCGGCCTTCTTTCAGGAGGCACGGGATTCCTGGTTGTCGGCGCTAAGGTCAGATATCTTATGTATTATCTAAGCTGACCTTGTTCGTGTCGTTCCAGACCGTGGCTTCGTTGACTACACGACCTGCCCGTCACCTCCAAGTATAAGCGTAGACTCGCTCGGATTGTTCTCCAGAGCCGCCAACAACCTTGCTCGAGTCTGATCACAACCTGATCTAAACGACTCGTGGCCCCCGTACTACCATATGCCTCCAAAGCAGAAACGCTCTGTCAGGGCCACCCTGCACCGCGTCGAGAAGGGCCTACGTCGCCTGTTTCGTGACCGGGAGCGCACACTTCCAGCCACCGAATCAGACACTTGGTCCCACATAGATCTGAGTAATACCGATTGGGCTGGGCTTGAACGATTCAGGCGTGTACTCGAAGCAAACAGCGGCGCGGTCGGGCCACTCACACAGGCCATTGATCGATTTTCGAAATGCGTCAAGATGTTCGAGGTGAGCACCAAAGGCACGGCATACCGGTGGTAATGTACTCAGTAGCCTGGTTCAATCAGGAGCAAGCCATGGTTCGACCAGAGTACCTGGAGCTCGGTACGGATCTGAACGATCTCTTTCATGCTCTTGCCGAGCGCTTCGAGAAGACAGACCTGGCATCGACAACTCTCGACACATTTGCAAATCTTGCTCGGTGCGTTGAAGACGTAAACATCCGAACATGCTTGAGCTGATATTTTACAAAGGAGCATCGATAACGAGACTAAGCCGCTCGAATGCGACAAATACAGGCAGCCTGAGGATGGGGATGATGGAACGCAGGATGTGGGACAAGTACTGCAGCGCTACCGCCGTATACGAACCATACTCGCATTGTTCGCGGTAAGTGTGGTATGCCAATCTGTGAATGTTTGGGAAAGATAAAGTACCTGCAGATGAGTGAAAGCACAAAAATGTGGAAGTTGGGCGACGACGAGCTACTGGTGAGTAATCGGCGACTCCCGCGTCAACCCGCTGAGCGAAATAGTCTACTTCAGAATACACGCATTGAGCGTTTACTCCACACTCCAAACGCGCACTATCGCGCCACCGAGTTGAAGAGCGCGCACCGAACTGGATGTATATCGAATACGCGGGTGGGGGTTCTACAAGATCTAAGTGAATGGGTACACTACGGAAAACTCCAAAAGGTGTACTGGTTGAGCGGCATCGCCGGGACCGGCAAGACCACGGTCGCATATAGCCTGTGCGAGTGGCTGGAGAACTCGGGCAAGCCGTCCGCCAGCTTCTTCTGCTCGCGAGATGTGCAGGACCGCCGAGACGTGAAGCGGATAATACCCTGCGTGGCGTACCAGTTGGCCCAGCTGTCGCGGCCGTTCCGATGTGCTGTGTCGAATGCACTCGAGGAGGACCCTGACGTGTGCAATGGGCCGGTGGACGAGCAGTTCAAGAAGCTTATCGCTGCACCACTCCAAAGCGTCGGGCATACCTTCGGGCTGGACGTGGTGATTGTGCTTGATGCTCTCGACGAATGCGAAGACAGAGACGGAGTGAACCAGGTACTAGACCTCTGCTTCAACGATTCATCCGACCTTCCCATCAGGTTCTTGATCACCAGCCGTAGAAATCCAGGAATATTGGAGCGGATGATAGCCAGCCAACCTGGACAAAGGCGAGCGCAACTCAAGTTGCACGAGATCGATCGAACAGTCGCTCGCGATGACACCAGGACATACTTCAGGGCCCAGCTTGGGTGTCTCGAGTTGTCCGACGACGATATCGAGTGCCTGGTACGACGATCCGGAGGATGGTTTCTTTATGCCGCATCCGTCGTGGACTACCTTGTCCAGGGCGACGTCGCTGAGGGGTCTGAACGACTCAAACGGCTGGTGGATCTCTCTTCGCACACAGAGAGCAGACACGATCGGGACATGGATGTGGAGTTTACTACTATCCTCGAACAGGTTGTCGACCAAACTGTTCGAGATGACTCGAGACCGACCGAGGTGATGCTTGTCTTGCGTACCGCGCTCTCTGCACAAGAGCCTATGTCGATGGATACCATAGCTGGACTGCTAGGACTGGACCCGGATTGCTTGGTGCATACAGTGTTACGCCCTCTGCTCCCGGTGTTGCAGGTGCTCAACGCTGATGAGATGGCAATTGGGCTATGCGATTCATTCGCAAGCTACCTATTGGATCCGCAGCGCTCCGGCATGTTTCACTGCGATGTTCAACGTAACAACGCGTTGCTTACACAGTCATGTTTCGCGGTCTTTGAAGTTGCAAGCCCTGCATTCAACGTGTGCAATCTCGATTCGTCTTTCCTGCTCGACCGAGAAGTACCTTGTATTGACGAGAGAGCTAACGAATCGATATCGGGACCAATGTGGTATGCGAGTCGCCACTGGGCAACGCACCTGAAACTGGCAGGAGCTCTCGAAGAGCATTTGTCCCTGCTTCACAGGTTTTTGTCGAGGCGGCTTCTGCTCTGGATGGAGATTGTGAATCTAAAGCACTACAATTCTCGGGCAGCTGAGTTACTAGATGGTGTACACGCATGGCTGAAGGTGGGTGGGATGTATGTACATGCGGATTACGACTGACTGGGTCGCAGGAGGTCAAATGCCCAGTCATAACCCGGGATCTTATTCTAGATTCCCATGAGTTTGTAGCCACATTCTCATCGGGTTTAGCTTCGGAGAGCACCCCACACATTTATGTCTCTGCGCTACCATTCTGGCCGGTGCATCGGCCCGTGTCCACACACTTCCAGGCACTGCTTCGATGCGGTGTAAAGGCAAGGGGAACAAGGCTTGATAAGCATGGTGAGGATTGCATGGTGTTCAATGAGAGATGTGCACTCACGAGATGATTTTGAAAATTTGGTGGAGTAGTAGGCCCTTTACATGCAGAAACGAAGGAGCCCATGGATCAGCCACTTGAGAGTCATACACACGACATCGAATCAGTTGCATACTCACCCAACAGTGCATACATTGCATCTGGCTCTTCCGACACAACCGTCCAGATCTGGGACGTGCAGACTGGCCAGCCTGTCGGTCAGCCACTCAATGGTCACGCAGGCTGGGTCTCGTCGGTCTCATACTCGCCCGATGGCGCATACATTGCGTCTGGCTCTCATGACAGCACTGTCCGGATCTGGGACAAACAGACTGGCCAGCCTGTCGGTCAGCCACTCAAAGGTCACACACACTCGGTCTTTTCGGTTGCGTACTCGCCCGACGGCGCATACATTGCATCTGGCTCTACGGACAAGACCATTCTGATCTGGGATGCTCAGATTGACCAGCCTGTCGGTCAGCCACTCAAAGGTCACACACGCTCGGTCTGGTCGGTTGCATACTCACCCGACGGCGCATACATTGCGTCTGGCTCTGCTGACCACACCATCCGTATTTGGGATTCAAATGCTGGCCATGTGGCACAATCAGTTCAACCTCCCTCGCCACCAACTCGTTTGCACGCACAACCTTCCAATCGCTCGTTCTTTCGTTCTGCTTTGACTCGGTACATCCCACACACCTCACAGAAACCCGCTCTTGCAGCAAAAAATTCTGCGACGCTGACATGTACGTACAGGCAGTTTTCAACTATACCCAACTCGCTAACCGATCCACTCTGAACCTTAACCCTACCATGCTCCATACTCGGCTTCCACAGCCAAAGAGTTATTGCGCTTTTGCATGTTAGATGACCAAGGGTGGGTGGTCAATGCGCGCCAGGAGCGACTCATCTGGATTCCGGAGGACTTGCGAGAGTGGGTTTTGGTACCTCCTGCTCTGAATCGCTTCCCTCTGGGAGATCATGTGCTGCTCGACTTTTGTGACGCAAAGCTTGGGACGGAATGGAGGGATTGCTTTGATTCAAGTAAGTTGTATGATTGATTTGTGTTTCTTTGTATTGCGTCGCTCGTGCGTTTCCTCTCTGGATCCTGTAATCCGGCGGGGGTCAAACTGCATGACTCGTTGGTTCATGTTTGCTCTCCCGGCGTGAGCGCTCCTCGTCTATTATTGTTCTGCTTCTAGCTCCTTAATGTATTGCGTGACGAACTCAATATTCGCCTGATAAAGTGCGGTGACACTATGTCTCCCATCTTCACTCTCCTCACGAATCCGGACTATCATTTAATCGAAAAGCTTGCATTTCCTGTCCGCTCTCAGCGCTGGTCAAGCCAGAGAGCCAACCCACACGCTTCCGGTAGTCACCTCCTAGAGTGAGACCGGAGCGTATGTTGCACTATCGCCGGGTCTCTCCATGCCGTGTGTCGCGTTGGCAGTGTGACGAGAGTGCACATGTCCTTGCGAATGGTGTGGCTCCGGCGCTTATGAACTTGCTGATGTCAGCACGCCACTGATCTTTGTTGACTCGCGCTTTACTCGAGACTTGTTCCGCCTTCTGTTGTCTACTTTGCCGCTGCAATCCCGCACTAATCATAGACTTGCGTGGAACCGGCCTCCTTAATGCGACTGCCTTCATCGTCCTTTGCTACTGTTCTGTTTCTGTTCTCCTACACTGCGCATTGCTCACATCGACGTCATCCGTTCTTTGTTAACCGTGATTCTGGCAGCCCTCTCTTTGGTCACTCATGGTTCAGCATCTTATCAACCCTGTGTGCTCCCACGATGTCTCGGAATAAAGGCATTTGATTCCAAATGTGAGCCGCTGTTCTCTCACGCCATGTGCCATTGCTGAGGCGTGCCACCTCCAGCACATCCAGTCTCGGTATGTCTCGTCAGTCACAACTCGTCGCGGTGGTGGCGTCAAACACAATGGTGAAATGCGACCCGCCACCGACGCCATGTTTTTGTCTGTACAACACACTTTTGCTCTCGGCTCCGCTGCCCTCCCGCTGGAAGTTTGGCCGCAATTTCCCTCTCACTGCGTCCTAGACTTTGGATAGGATCAACCCTGGAGTCCCGATTTTGACAACACCTAATAACACCTCTGTGATTTCTCTCCGCTGGTCTCGTCCCTAGTTCACTCATTGATGTCGGGTTCTTCCGGCTCCGGTATGTTTCACATCTGTCTACACGTCGAGACTTGGAGATTATCATATTGTTCTGCAGACTTACACGACTTTACTCTCCCGTCCAAACCGTATCCGCCCGTTCGGGACATGTGCCGCCAGACCTTTGTCCCTGAGACCATCGGTTACAGCACGATCTGGGCAACTCTCATGGGTCGCCTCATCGATAACACACCTCCAACCTCCGACTTTCTGTGGCTCTGGTCCTCTCCGAACCTGGTTCTGAACAGAGGGCGAGCAGGCAGGGCGGGAGGCCACCAATCTGCCCGCGATGTTCGGCGGTGTATTCAAATTGCTGCAAACAGTGCGTCGGAACTGATCTGAAATGAGATCGTAGCTGACACATTGTAGCGTGACATTTTGGGCTGGCGCGGCGGCTGTGGATTGCCCCACGGCGAGTGTGAGTAGTCATTCCGCTCTCCATATTTGCGTCGCTGACCGAGTAAAAACACAGGAGCGTTTTTCCGCAACAGTGCGCTGGTCATCTGTCTCTACTCTGTCTTGGTCTCGGCTTGGCGACTTGCGTGTCTCCCTCGGACATCAAATCACACGAGGACGAGGCGATCCTGCGATATTGATCTGCAGCATTATACGGTGAGTAGTGACCCCAGTAAATTGGAGTTCTCGCTTTTAGCTAGACCGGATATGTTTAGTGTCTATAACCTTGGTGGGCCTCGCATAATCCCAGGTGGGGCGGGTACGATAACTTGACCCTCGCGTTTACTTCTGACGCCATGTACGCCAATTACAGGCTATTCGCAATCACACACCTCTTTTGTTCTCCGAATACTACCCAATTTCGACCGCCTCGACTCGACGAATTGAGTGGGGCCGCTGGATTTGATGTCCACTGCGCCTCGCTCTTCGTGTTCATCCTGATTTTCCACGACAGGCAGTTTGCCCTGCTCCCTGTCGAGAGTAGGGACGGTCGGGTGTGGATGTGGTTAGCAAACTCGGTTTTGATGAGAAAATGAGTCGAGTTTCCAGTATTTCGGACAATTGGGCTTGCATGGTACGTAGCGAATTCGCGCCCTCCGTCAGATTTATTTATCAATCGTTTCAATCCAGCGCTGTCATTCCTTAGTACAACCAATCTTTTCTAGTTCCTGCTCTCACCACTCTTCACGGTGTATGCAGTTTTGCTTCTGGGGTTCGTCGCATGATGCCCGTTGAAATTGTACTCTGGAGCAGGATCGGTAGTTGGGCGAGAATTCGGAGGAAGGAGTTGAAGACGCACCAACAGTGTGTGCCACCAGCCTCGTCTGCTCTGACAAGTGTTTTCTCCAATAGGTACAGTCAAAATTGGCCTGGCCGGGGGGTGGAAATGTCGGAATTGTTGGATTGTGTGGAATCAGCGGAAGTCGAGGGACTTCCGGACGGATCGGCGGGGTGGGATCGTGTGGCGCGTGGGTGGAGGGGTCCGAATTATGTCATCATCAATTGTAGCCTCCCGCCGCTCTCATACAACTATCTTGTCTACGATGCCCCGTGCCCGTACTGATGGTTAGTCGATAAATGGGGTTAGACCGGAGGCAGTGGTGGCGGGTGGCAAGAGGTGGCGCGAGCCCGACGCATCCTCGATCCAAATCAATAAACCAACAATCCCTTACCGAAGCGTTGTCTGTGTTTGTCTAAGGGTGTGGAACCAGACAGGAAGCAAAATTGCATTACGAATCAGGGCACAGCGCTGAATACCCAACATATCCGACATTCCAGCTTTCGAGGCTGAGATTCCCAGCCAATTTTGACTGGACCTAATCTCCTTCTCTGGTTTATTCCACTTCATGTATAGACCGAAAATGTAAACTTCCTTATCCCGACCAGCTAGCATAAATCAACATCGAAAGATACAAAGACAAGTGCAGGTAGGTAGTCGACGGGATAATTGGACCCAGCGACGACACTGTCGCGATTGGTTCCAACAGCGGGCACGGTAAATTACTTGCAGGGGGGAAAAAAGGACATAAGGCTTGGTCCGGCTCGACGAAAACCTGGCCGTGGGATGCTCGAGCAACCCGGCAAAGTCGTGATCCATTTATAGAAGTATTGGACTCATGCTGGTCGCGCAGCACCACAGTCACCAGATTGAAGTTGCATTAGACGGAACTAGCACACACCAGCGTGAACCACCATTATGTTCGGCGTTCCAACAGCGTGCGGGTGATTCGGAAATATCAAAATCCCGATCTCTCCGCGTGACTATATATATGCACTCCATTTCTTCTTCAATGGAATCGGCTGGTTGGGGAGGGTGTGTCTCCTCACGAACTTTACGGACGAGCAAATCGGTTAGACGAGAAGATAAAATACAGCAGATAACGAGTAGGAGCCTAGCGTGCAAACAGTTCAAAAGGGGGAGAACTAAGAGCTCAAACGATCGAGTAAGCTTGGACCTTCCGCTCAGCGGTGCGACGGAGAACACGAACAATTGGTAAACCGTCGTCCCCCAAGTCGTAATCAGCCAACACTCCGCACCTAAACTGTCCAATCGCTCAATTACAACCCGCCCATTGCGGTCATCTACTCGCTCAAAACAATCACTACTCGCCTTTACACCTGCTCCCCTTTTGCCCCCTCTTCCTTTGCCTTCCGCATCCTTCTTCGGCTCTGCTTCATTTCCTTTCCTCTCCATCCTCGCGATTGCATCCTCAAACGGATCCATTATGTTTAGGTACACCGACACCGCGGCAGATTTGGTGGAACGTTGGACAACGGAACCAGGTATCGCCTCTGTCCTCGTCCCAACTTCTCGAATCGCCCCTTCCGCGCTCACGGACCCATTTCCACTCGACCTGCCGGCCTCGATCCCGGTCTGGATAATGCCAAATCGTCCGGCAACCGTTGTCGCA
>WSTG01000897.1:0-12917 GCA_019616325.1 Ceratobasidium sp. 394
CTTGCTTGAGAGTGGTCAGCAGCACCCCTTTCGCACTTGGAAAGCCCCTAATTTAAAGTTACTGCACCCGCCAATGAGAACAGAACCTAACTTCCGGGTTGAACGCAATCACTAGATTAAATGTATCTGGGGGCTTGAGGAGACAACCTGTGGGAAAAATACAACTGAGGGTCGGCCGTGGGGAAGGCCCGGCCACACTGCCCTGCACTCTATCCTCCTCTGGAGGCTCGCCATGAGGCTCAAACGCTTCCGGGGATACCTCATGCGCCTTCAAACCTCATTTTTAGCAAACATCAATCCTTGCTCGATGTAGCTGCTGCATATGCGCGTTCCGGGTCTAGTATTGCTGGTACCGCATCGACACCAGCAGGAAATGGGATGGTCAGGTACCGAGGATTTCAAATATTATTATATATGCGTTCAGACGGCGCGAAAGTAGTTCCGTCTGGTGGAGCTCGCGGAGCCGCCTAGCCGTCGCGTAAGCGCCTTGGGTCATACAGACATGCAGCCACACCCGATGAGCCTTTTTAGAATACGTACCTTACTAGCTACATGACTACCAGTCGAATCGCTTGGAGCCGAGCTCAGGAAGAAAATAAGATGGTGGAGGCTGGAACAGGGGCACACAAACTATGGGAGAAGCGACGGAGGCAGTACCAGCAAACGAAGCTTGCAGCCCAGGTGAAAAAACGGGGTGGCATCAGGCACGCAAAGAGAGCTACACGCCACGAAGCTCTAACCACAACTGACTATCAAAGCAATGGAGCCATGAGGCAGGGTATGTGACGAACCTAGCGTTGGCTTGCCTCTCCCACCTCGTCGATGTGCCTGGATGGCTTGCCCCCCTTCTGTTATCCACTCCTTTCCGTCAGGCCTAGTAACTTGCCTTTCGCCGCCGTCGCGGCGTTGGGCCCTTCAACTGGTTCAATGTGGTTTGAGATTCTAAACAGCATCACTAAATACGGAAAGAATTGGATTATATTTGAGGTACGTCTAGCAGCCATGTAACCAGCACAATACTCTCATTCAGATTTTGTTTATGTATCGTCCACATCTACGGTTCTCGTGCTCGTTGATTTCAGCATTGTACATCTCGACGACCTAAGCATGTGGTAACTCGGGTGTATCCCTGTACAACATCTCCATCAGCTTCGGTGGATACTGGTTTCCTGTGAGTTCTGTCTCAGTGATCGCCTGTCGGATTGCTTGGATTTCCTCGGGCGAAAGGTTGATGTTGACTGCGGCAAGGTTTTCTTCAAGATACTTGACGCTCTTAGTTCTAATGGTGTATGTAGTCAATATCCATAGTCCCTTGATTCGATTTTATAGCATATACTCACCCAGGGATAGGAATGATATCATCTCCTTGGGCCAACAAGTATGCCAAACACACTTGTCCTGCCGTTGCGTTGTGTTTCACACCAATTTCCTTGAATTTCTCGACCAATGACAAAACCTTTGGGAAGTTTTGGTCTTGGTATTTGGGGATAATCTTTCGGAGATCACCCTCTGGGAGGTCACCGTGCGATTTCTAGTGTTGATCGTTCAGTATTGGAGATCATATATTAGAATACATAAGCTCACAATCTGGCCAGTAATTAGGCCCTTGCCAAGCGGAGAGTATGCAACAATTGCAACACCCAGCTCACGCGCTGTCTCGAGCAGATGCCCTTTTTGTTCAATGTCCAGCACGAACGGCGAGTACTAGCAATACCGGACAACCGTAAGCTGATATATATATATCCAACGGGAGCACTTGCCTCGACTTGGATAGCTGCGATAGGATGGACCTTATGTGCACGGCGCAAGGTTGCAGGTGAGGGTACTGAGAGACCAATATATCGGATCTTGCCCGCGCTATCGAACAAAGCAAGGTTCCAACATGTCCAATAGACTGGCAATACGGAAATCTACTCACTTGACCAATTCGACTAGGGCTGCCATAGTTGTCTCAATTGGCACCCTCGAGTCGATGCGATGCACATAGTATAAGTCGATGGTATCGACGCCTAGACGCTTCAATGATTTCTCGATCGATGCCTTGACACTTCAGCCCAACATTTTTGAACAAAAGTCTGTTGGGATGTGTGGATTAGGCTTACTATTCGGGGTCGCCACGGGGGCCTTCTAGTGTAAAGGCAAACTGAAAAAGAAGTTGAAATATTAGGAGATATTATAATTTGCCTTCGTTTTTCTGACCTTGCTCGCAAGGAAGATCTATTTACGATTCAGTTTATGGCCGCCAAATGAAATGGGAGCCAACTGACCTGGTCGCGCTTGCCAGTTCGCTTGAACCATTTACCGATCAAGTCTTCGGAATCATTCTACACTCCGGGCCCATCAGAAATGTGCTCACACGGTCAAAATAATATGGCACTTACGTACACGTCGGCAGTGTCCCAGTTGGTACAACCTAGTTCTAGGAGCCTATCGAATACCTGGACCAAAGGCCATTACGCTTAGAAGACTACTAGCACTAGGACATCCACTAATGTTCCTCACCTTGAACCTCGTCTCGTCGTCTTGGTTCAGCTCGGTTCCGTAACCAAAGTTTCCAATCCCCTGTTGGACAGAACATTCGACACAATTGGTTCGGCGAGAGAAACTGTGAGGCTCACCATCGCTCCAAACCCAATGGCGGATACGTTGTCGTTGCCAATACGACGAGTAGGGATAGTAGGTGTAGACATCCTTTGGGTCACAAGTCGCAGCAGAGTCGGAGAATGCAGAAATCGAGGTTACAGAGCACTGGGTTTATATAGACAAATAATTTGAGCACCGGTGAAATGACGAAGTAGCACTTACGCCGCCTCTTCTGTTTGCTTGGGGCGTATGGGGATGGCCTCCACTTCCAGACTTGGGAACCTCCACTTAAGCCTCCACCCGTAAATGCACCTCCACTCCCATATCAGGCACCTCCGCAGCTCTCACCCAATTCCAGCTCTCGCCTCCACCGTTGTCGACGTCGGCGAATTGTACATCACGTGAGTAAATACACCGAAATGAATTCCACCCGATGATGCGAGCAGGTGGAGGTGGGCTGAACTTGAGCTGCGGCTGGGAGAGCGGATGTTGATAATTAGATGTAGCCTGCGAAACAACGGTCGCTGGTAGTAAGCCACTGCCAACCGTCGTTGGTGGCGCACTTAAATCAGCTTACTTCACAAGATGACGCGACTTATACTTCGATTGAATGGTTCAAGTTGTGTGGTCATAGATATCGGAGGCAACAATTAACGATTGTTCACTGTAACCCGACTCGCAAACTTGGATTAGACTTCACGCACCCCATCCTAGCTCGCCTCCACCACTGTGTTGATGTTGATGATTTTGACGCACATGAGCAAATACACCAACACACAGAAACGACGGCGGTTATTCCAGCAAAACGTTGCACGAATGAGCTCCATGTCGGCTCGGATTAACACGTAGAGAGCGCATATATATATACGTCTATAAGACCGCCACCTGGTGGAACGGTTAGTCTGGCATCCAGGAAACACGGTCTCTTGTGGTACCCTAGATTCTGGCAAAGAGTCTAGGTTCACGCTTGAGACGAGCTAAGTTCCGATTTATTGAGAAATAATAACTAAGCCTGGGAAGAACGGTGAGGGCTCACCATATAACATGAACAATACACCGACAAATTGGAACAGACCACTATACGTGGCTAGCGCATGCCAGTTGCGGTTCGAGGCATCAAGAATCACTCCCCCTATGGGCGGGCCACTCAGGAATCCTGAAAATAGCATAAATTAAAACACGGTATCAACAAGTTGGAATCGAGGCTGCTTGTCGGGCGCACCTGGCAAGTTCGACATATTCATCAAACCCGTCAGCGTAGCGAGGTTATGAGTTCCGTATAATGTGGCGGTCACAGGTGTGATCAAGCTAATAAGGCAGGGCCCGCTGAGCCCATATAATATGCTGCAATTTCGAGATTAACTCGCGTCAAAATGCATTCCGTACAGAGTACCCACGAGAAAACCATAATACCAGCGTACGATTCAGCCGCAAAGTTCCATAGCACGGCTTGGCAAAATGAGCTGAATAGTAGGACGAGAATGAACGCGTTGATGAATCCGATGCGGTCTGCACTGATCCCTACGGATGTCCGACCGATGGCGCTGGCAAAGCTTATAATCGAAATGGGCAATTTTGCAAGCTGGGATGATATATGGGGCAGCTTTTCGCCTGTATAGACCGAGATGTAGACGAATGGGGTTAGGTACCCCCTGTTGAGGGACATTAGTGTGGCGCGTGAGCATTGGAGTGGATGCCTCACTAGACAGCGAAAAAAAGTGCGATCCAGAAGCTCCAAAACACTTTGTCCCGGAAATATCGTTTATCCACCCACTCAATTTTCTTGTGTTTAGCTTGAGGTTGAGATTTGTGGGAGCGGGTTTTGATGAGTACAAATCCAACTAACATCACCGCTCCCTGAACGAAGGAGTAGATTAGCAAAGTTTTGTGAAACCCAATTCGTGTAAGCATTGCCTATGCACAAAAGAAATTAAGCGAACAATATCGTAGTCAGGAAGGCACTTACTTGGACCACTAGCGAGGGGACCGCGCTCCCGAGTGACGACCCAGCGATGACGATTCCCGTTGCAACTCCTCGGTGTTTCCGAAACCATTGTGAAGGAATAGAGAAGATCATAGGCAGGATTACCCCGGTGCCCAATCCTTGCATAACCCCCTAAGTTGAAACGCTGCATCGGCGAAATGGGAGACTGTAAAGGCTCTCGGACATACTTGAGTGAGGAAGATGGACCAAAAATTGTGACAAAAGGAGGCACATAGCTGGCCAAGGAATACTGTTACACAGCCTGCTGCGATAAACGGCTAGGAGGGACCACGTAAACTGCAACTTCATGCGGGTAGCTACCACCATACTGACCTTATAACCACTAGTGTTTGTTGATGGCACCGTGGTCAGAGTGTAACCCCATGTTATCAGCCGTTCGATACGTACTGTCGGTCACCAAGCTTGCCCGCTACAAACCCAAGAACCGCCAATATCTATCGGATGAAATTAGCTATACTTCAGCGTGCACTCATCCATTTAATCACATGGTTTACTTACTGCATTCTGTGTCGCTCCAACCGCACTTAGAGCCGCCGTCGATGTTCCAGCCAGGAAATGCTTGGAATGGTATTCTTGGAAAACACCCCACATAAGGCTGAGGGGCTCTCCATGAATATACTGGTTTGTAACGAGGAAAATGGGGGGCGTACTTCCAGCCTATGGGGCGTCGGATTAGCTGCAGGACCTGTCTTCAGGCAAAATTACTCAGCGATCGACGGTGCCGCAATCAATGCACAACCAAATATGGACCTCCAGCCCTCGATACCGCCTTCGACGAAATCGTCATCCCCATCGAGAGACTCAGCTTCGGCCAGAGTGTCATCCTCCAATTTCTCATCGGTGGGCTCTTTGGATCCAGCATCGACGTTGGCCGGAGCTGAGGTTGACAGAGTAAGACCCTCATTTTTGTCTAAGTACTTCGTGTTTCCTGCCCGACTTTCGAGATCCATAGTCAGCGAGACGAGATGCTTGCCGTGCATATCCCATTTTCACAAAACGACTCCCTGTTGGCCGCGTCGGGAGAAGCAGCCTTATCTGTTTGATCAAAACCGAGCCGCATGGACTGGGAGAACATCTAGGGATTGAAAAAAAATCCAGCCAATAACACATGTCATATAGGACTCGGCAGCATGGATAATCTAGTGTTGATTTCGATAGGAGGCACGCCAAGTAGTGGGGAAGCTTATAAAGAGATAAGAAACCTCCGCCTAGGCCATCGAGTATCTGAGAGCGCTGCTGAGATCACATGCAAGGTGGTTCCAGCTCCTGAGCCATCTCGTTCGGTAGGTAGAATGCCCAGTTTTATTCTAATTATACCCAAGCTTTACACACTATACAGTAGACTCGAGCAAACTGGAGTTGGGATCCGGGGTCGAGGTGGTCCGTTCGAGATGTTGATCGGTGTTTGACCGCCTATGCCACGTGACTTCAAGTCTTTGTCACATTGTCGCTACCTTGTAGGCTTGTTCCGTTGCCAGAGCACTGGGGATTCTTACACCCCACTCCGACCGCTATGCAAACATGCATTGCAGGCACAGGATTGGCCGTCTCTCGTTAAATCACCTACTCGTCTCAAGTTTAGGTTACCCCCAATCTACCTACCGCCAGTACCTCAACCTTTTTGGAGCCCCAATATTTTTCTCAGGTTGATCCAAGCTGCTCGTCGCCTCTAGTACTTCGCTTGGAATCCCTTGAACTTTTCCCTCGCCTGAGCTGTCCAAGATATTTCCATTTTTTTCTGCTCGGAGCCCAAGATTATCGATCGTCACACCAGTCTTGTCGACAACAATTCTCTCCCCAACGTTATTGATGCTACTCGTTGATCCCTCTGGCTTGCTTCAGTATCACAACACAAACTTTAATATGCTTACCGTTATAAACTTGGATGTCATCGGGCTCGTTCACCAGAGGTGGAGTTTCGCATCAGACTTGCGATTGGCTACATCCCAGGTCTGATGTGGTGGAGTTCCCCAGGTTGAAATTATAACAGCCTGAAAGGCTGCTTGGTCCTCGTTTACGTTCGAATGGTTGGGTAAAGGTGTGGGCTCAGTAATCATTTTATTCCAAGCTCATGTCCTTCGAATTGGCGACACCAGCCGACACCAGCCGAATAATGCATGATATAGAATGTGAGTGATCATTGTTACATTGTTTCTCGAAGATGTTTCATGTTTGAAATCAGCATATACGTCAGAAGAACATGTCAAATAAGTAGCCTGCATACTCCCTACAGCTAAAGCTCGTCGTCAGAATCAGACTCACATTCCACATCGTCTGTGGCAATATTTTCCATAATCAGGAGGACTCCGCGCCGCAGCATAGCTAAACTTCCAACCCGCACTGCCTTGTCTCTAGGCAATATCTCTCGTGGGTTCGTCCACACCAGTCGGAATTCCGGTTCATGGACGTAACCCTCCGGCGCCTCCTCTGGGTCCTCATCTGCGGTGTACTCGGCTGGAATGAGGAGCGTTTCTGCGAGAACGTGCAACGTTTCCAACGAGGAAGAGGCAGGCAAGCGCCCCTCGCGCCGAATCCCACTTGGCAACCGAACAGCGATCCTGATCCCATGGTCCTCTGGTACGTCAGGAATGAGCGCCCGGCGCGCCCACCGCCTCCATGCCATCTGTGTTTGCCTATGAGCCTCTTCTCGCTCCATGCGTTCCTTTTCAAGCTGTGCCTGCTTCCGGATCCGTTCCTCGGCCTCCTCTGCCAATAGCCTCGCTTCACGTGCCGCTGCCAATCGTTCCCTGTCTCGTTCGAGTGCCACTTCCAGCGCTTTGTCCTGCTCCTCGCGGATTGCACGATCTGCGAGTATTTGCGCGTTGGGTGCGACGGGTTGTTTGTAGGTCGATTCTACGGAGAGGGTGCGAGAGAGGGATTGTTGGGATGACTTCGCAGCATTGGAGATAGGGGGTGGATGATCGGTGGAGGTGTTGCTGCGGATGTCAGGTGGGGGTTCTCGAGCGCGTGTAAGTTTAAGACGGCGCAGAACTGGTTGCGCATATTGGAGGAGACTTGGGGGAACTCGAAGACGCCGGGAGTACGAGGGTTTTGTGCGCTGATTTGGTGCGCGGGTTGTATCCGCACGTACAGTATTGTGGTCCCACTCAATGTTATCGTATATGGAGCGAAAGTCGATGGGAGGTATGGAGAATGGGATGATATGCGATATGCGCTTGAGCAGGCTTGCCCGAGGTTGTTGGGTCATGCCTAAAAGGATAGTGAATATTGAACGTTAACAAGGCCAGAGACAAAGAGTAGCTAAACTATACCTCTTGTATGAGTGAAAGCGCCAAGATGTTCCAAGGGGTGAGCGTTTGGACGACCCTCCGTGGCAAAGGGCGCCTGGATATATGCGGTGCACGGGCAGAAGACCTGGCTGGTGCGGAGTATTCTGCCAACAGCAGCCTCGACCTTATAAACTCGCACCCCAGTCATGTTTTGGAAACCGCCAATCCCGCATGACCTCACTGCATATTTCATTGCCTCCCTGTGCTCGCTACCGCGGTACGATTCGTGGGAGATAAGCAGAAGGAGTCAAGATCAGCGCACACATAAGGCATGGCCAATTTCACTGTTTACCCTTGCCACGTTATTAAGTCTATAGTCAGTTTAGCGCCAGGGGGTAGCCACGAGGGCAAGCCTGTGTGATCGGACCGAGCATCGGCTTAGAGGCATCATCATCGGACATAGCCACTCCCGAAACTTACATCCCACTTTCCACAGCCTTCCTGCGGAGACACCTGGGGTATCATTTGTATCACCGAGGTCAGCCATCGGCATTCGCAACAGTTGCGGTTCGGACTTGAGGTGGCCAAGCGCTGCGGCCAACTTTTTCGCAAATTACAGCCATAAACAGTACGTAAACGTGTACAGACACTTGCTTAAAAACGACACTATATTTTTTAGATTAAATCTAGGCTACCATACCATGCGTCGAACCTATGCCAAGGAGAGCCAAGTCTAGAGCTGAATGAAGTTGTGGAAAAGTTAAGATCCAAGAACAAGTTTGACCGTGGGTCAAAGTGATAATGGAACGTAACCTCTCCCCCCTTGTTATGAACAATATCCCAATAGGCTAACGGATCGTCTCCCCATGACGAGTATTCAATTCGGGACAGTTGAGGACATATTGAACTCGCCTGGCGCATGAACCATGTCACATTGTCGGCCGCGGGTTTACGTTTGATTTTATCGGGGTCGCCAAGCCATAGCTTAAGTATGCGAAGTTTGGGTGTTTGACGCAGGAAGTTCATAAAATTACCCTAAAAAAGGCAAGCAAGTTCAATCGGTGCAGGTCTTAAAAATCGACACACTCACTGAGGACACAGTATCTTGGAAGTAGACATCTAGGCTACCAGACATCTTAATCCTCTCGATATTCGGTGCCATTCCAACCAGGTCGTGGATATGCACCAGACTAATCACTTCGAGATCCCGGAGCCGCGGCAAAAGTGAAGACTGCCCATACTGGCCGGGAGCTGGGGGATGGCTATACCATACGCCGTAAACTTTGCATATAGTCAAGCTCTCAAGCTCCTCAGCAACCCGCGAGCTAGTCAGGGAGCGACAAATCGATAATGGGCCCTTAAAATCCCGAACTGATGGAAAGACAGTTTCAATGTCCTCAATGTCGAACCCTAGCACCATATCCAGATTGAGATGCAGATCAACGGTGTGCAGATTTGGGTGGTTGAGAAGGAAGCGTCGTAGTCCGGGAGATTTGTCATGTTCCCAACACTCGAAGATCCTGAATACACGTAAACGAGGAAAGGTATGATCAGCTAGTGCCGTAAAAATTTTGTCGGGGTTCCGTCGGTCGGTTGGCGAGTTCCACCTGTCAGGACATTTGAACGTCAAGCAGAGTTCCTCTAAGTTGGGCGAAGCACGAAGCATTTCGAGAAGGAGAGATGGGAGATCTAGAAGTTCAACGTTGTTCGTATCTCCCTCCTCTTCATCCTGTGTTCCCCAGTGATCTTTTTCTGCAATGCATTCAAATTAGGTAAAGGATACGTAAGAGGTATTTGTACTGACGCTTTTTAGGAGTCAACGAGAGTGTGACGTAGAACTTTTTCAAGCCCTCTAAAGCAAAAATCTGTCAATATGTATCAATGAGTGGTTCGCAGCAACTCTTATATCTCTGAGCTCACCTTTTCAGCATCAACCTATATTCAAAGTGATAAGAATTTACACATGACGTTTTAGACGGATGACAGACCTGATTCAGACGGAATAATTCAACCTGCAAATCGACCAATTGAACCTTTGTGTGAATTTGAATATCCCGCAACGTTTGTGGGCGCGCTGACGACCACGTTGATCCCCAGTAAACACGCTCCAAGTTTTTGAGTTTTGTCATAGCAAGCTCGGTGTCACGTATGCTATGAAGGCCGAGACTAGAATACTTCTCGGCTTCATCACGATTCGTCACCTCGATTGGATCCAGGTTGACTAGCAACTCGCAAACACAAGCCGTTAGGTAAAGTCGGGTTTGAGAGCTTTCACTGTTTATTCGGTCAACTAGCCTGTTTGTGGTTTCGTAGCTGTCAAAAAATAGCGTTCGATATAAGATGGGGAATACAACATATTGCCAGCCTTGGCAGACGAGCGAGACATTTGGGAATTCCCAAGGAGATATGCGGCAGAGTATAGAGTTCGAGAGCTCCAGTGGTAGTTTGTCCAGCATGCTTGAGATAGCAAACCAAGCGTTGGGTAGGCGAAGTACGAAACGCGCACGTGACACAGCCTTATAGCGATTTGCAAAAGTACTGTACTGGCCAGAGAAGAACGTCGGTCCCGGGACCCGAAACCCCCCAAAATGTATTTTTGACATTTTTAAACAGCAATTTGACCATGGTCCAAACTTGAGCTACTGGTGTAATAGGGGGACTGTAGGCAGCTTACCGAACCTCAACGTGTAAAGCTTCGAGCTGGAGCAGGGACGTAGGTTCCTTTGCCTCCTTCGAGGGTGTCCGAAGTCCTGGGACGACGTTCTTCTCTGGCCAGTACAGTACTTTCCAAGCGCCGAAAAAATTTGCATTTTCGGCTGGAGCGCTCCGAGAGAAAAACCGGTCTCACGCATGTATTTCCCCGTCAAATCAATTATAAATTATACCACTGCGATCTCCTAGCTCAGTCGCATCGAATGGTGTACGATGCATACAAAAATACGGAGTGGATCGATATTTGCCTGTTTGGCGAAAAATCGCGATACTGAGGCAACAACGCAAGGAGTTAGCCTAGCATTACAAAGGACCGTACATAGACCTTAAATATACAATTTGGAGAATGAGGGGCAAAGACCCACCTCATTTGGTCGAGTTATGAGCATCACAAAATCTTCCACAATGATCCCGCCGTAAATACCATGCAGCAATCGGCGGGTACTTTAGACTCCTTTACCAGGTATTTATACAGTCTGTATGGGCACAAATATGCATTCTTGAGCTTGTCACTTGTGTTGTTGCCTCGGTATCACGATTTCTGGCCAAACAGGCAAATATCGATCCACTCTGTATTTTTCTATGCATTGTACATCATTCGATGCGCCTGAGCTAGGAGATTGTATCGGTATACTTTATAATTGATTTGACGGGGAAATACATGCGTGAGACCGGTTTTTCTCTCCGAGCGCTCCAGCCGAAAATGCAATTTTTTTCGGCGCTTGGAAAGTACTTTTGCAAATCGCTGTAAGCAGTTCCTGACGACATCCACCGCATAGCCACTCTCGAAACTTGCATCCCATAGCTTTCCTGTGGGGACGGGGATGTCATTTGTATCATCCAGGCGTCCATACGGATGAAATACTGCGCATCACATGACACGCAGACGGCTGTAATAATATCCGTATTGGTAGAGGGCATACATCATGCACAACCGCATTGTACGAGCATTTATGACAAGCTCCGATAACCCAAGTAAAATATCAAGGGGTCAGATCGATCTCCGAAGGAGCAAAGCAACCCCGACCAGCGCTATATGGCCATGAGCCCCTGAAACGTTCGAAGTAGCGCTCGAGGATCCTATTGTCATACGCAAGGGGATCAGCTGGGGACTTAGCAGCAGCATCTATGATTATCGAGAGTAATTTTTCATGGGATTCGTTGCTCAGAACAAAAACCCGGGAATGCAAGATTTGAGTTGGTGCAGATCGCCTCATCAAGCAAAACGACCACCATGGCCCAGTAACGGAGAGGCCTACGAAGGATTTTTGGGAGGGATAGCAAGCAAAAGCGGCCCTAGACTCCTTCTGGATGTCGTCAAAGCCGTCGGCGATCTTTCTTCCCAGGATCATTTCCCGATCGCCAGGTTGCTGCGTCCTAGAGATGCACCGCTTGAGTTCCACTAGTGTCGGGGCGTGGCCTGTCGCAGCTGGAATATCTTTAAAGCCCATCAATGTCTTGCGAGGTTTCCCATCTTCGAGGTCGGGTGCAAGGCTGATAAGAGCGTAATCGACGTAGAAGAATTGGTCTTTGCCACGACGTGCGGGGATGGATTGGTCGGTATTTGGTGGATCTACCGGGCGACTCTTAGGATTGATTGGAGTAAGCGGTGCGGGAACCAGCGCAAGGTCTAGGCCGGTAGGGTTAACCGGGGATACCTGACTGCGAAGAGCAAAAGCAAGGCGCTCGGTTGGTGCAGGATTCTTCCCATAATATGCTCGATCGCCATGTTCCATCCTGCGGGGTTTTGGTTTTGTAGGACTATCCTCGACGTCGAAAAGCTCTTCGTCTTCGTCCTCGTTTTCTGACCCAGTATCGTCTGAGATATCGCCGTCGTTGGTGTTGGTGTCGGCAGTTTTGGGGTCGGTGGAGGGGGCGGAAACAGCGTCGCGAAGGACAAGTGGTAGTTGATTTGTATAAGTGAAGTTTGGAAGCCGAATCCGGGCGATTTCTCGTTGAAATTTCATATCCCAAAGCAGATTCCAGTTTGCCTCCGTGCGACGAGGAGAAGTTTCGATTCTCGCACAGTGGGCGAATGCAAGTTCGAGGTCAACTGGAGGTTTCAGTAGCTCATACATGTTGAAGGAACCTAAGTCCGATTATTGTCAGCGAAAAGAAATTAAAGTAGTTTACCGGATTGAGGGGCTCACCAGTGAGGGCCAGATGTACAAGGCTTAGCGAAGGTCCAACTGGGGTCTGCGGATCTTATATGCTTGGGGAACTAACGCTGCCTAGGGCAGGTGGCAACTGCCAAGACTCGAGTCATTGTCTAGGTCAATGTAAGCCAATAGGATCAAAAGCGGCGGTCCAAGCATCAGGACATTCCCCCCCCTCCAGCAGACCACTCGGGGAGTCACCCGAGTGTCAAAACTGCTTAGAGCTGACCC
>WSTG01000898.1:0-12911 GCA_019616325.1 Ceratobasidium sp. 394
TTCCTGATTTGGGATGGATGTCGTCCACAAAATTGTCGTGAACGATCGGCTGCTCTCCCTCTAGCACATCTTTAATCTTGCGGAATTGGAACGCGGTATCGCCTTTCGAGCGCAAGACCCGGCCCCATTTGTCCATAGTACTCCGAATGTGCTTTGACCAAGCCAAAGTCGTTGCCTCACCCCACTTCTCCGGGGGCGAATCCAGCAGGAGTGGTTGGGGCAAACGTTTCATGTCGATACGCTCAAATAGGCCATTCCCCACGTCCCAAACCATCTTGTCCCAGTCCGGTTTGCTATTCCCGCCCTGCCACTCTATCACACATATATATTAAGTGAAAAATTTCACCGATACTTAACGAAGACTCACGCCACAACAAGGCAAACCACGCGATGAGGTTACGCTTCTCTTGTTCCCAGTTTGGATGAGCTGGGGGCAACGCAGGCCGGGCGTGCATTGTAAAGTCCGGCCAGGGGACTGGGTACGCGTCTTCGGGAGGTACGTCGAATCCTCGTCCTGGAGCAACGAAATAAATCAATGAATTACCGCGCTAACAACTTGGAGCGTACCGGCCCGACCCAAAGAAAAATGGAGAAAATGCTGAAGAGCGGCCATGTTTTTGCGATCCAAGGTAGGGCCTAAGTTTGGCATGGAGAATGACCCGAATAATTAGTCGTTATTGTCAATGAGTGTGCCCATTGGTCGGACGCTTACTCCGTCGTAGCCAGGGTGCCCGCGGCATCTTTCCACACTGCGCAGACGTAAATACCAGCCATGTGTTGATGCCCTACTTCCGCCGCGACTGCATTCACCAGCCCAGGCAGCTTTTTCGATATTTGCCTTTTGAAAACGTGTTGGGGCACATTTTAATAACGGCAAGGAAAATGTACTGACCTGTCGCTATCACCATCTTCTAACACCCTAGGAGGACGTCCCACCCCACGCGCCAATTCCTCAATATGCTTCCCGTTCTTGGCCGTGCATTGCACGTTCATGTGTTTTTTGCACACGCCTTGCTGGGGGTTCACTTGGTTCTAGTGAAGGGATCCCGTAAGCAATCAGATTATTACACCAAGACAAGAACGAAATGGCATACCAAGAGCATATCGAGAGCAACAGCGAAGCGGACGGAAAGAGGAAGGGCCGCGTTGGCTTACGTTTAAATGGCAATACCCTGCTTATGTCAGCGCGTAGGCAACTGAATTACTTTTTTTAATGTGAGCGACTGCATGGCATGCAGCAACATGCAGCGCATCACGAGAAGAATATCGGCTTGATTACGAAAGGTGAAAGGGTGGTGTTGCTGCCGACCATGAGCTGTGCGCATATATCCTCCCTTCTCTATTCCTGGACATATACGCCTGTATCCGTAGGTGCTGATATCGACAAAGTCAACCCCGGCAAGACCTTGTGCCAGGTCGAGTTGATTGGCCAATTTTTGAAAGTGTGTGGGTCTTGTAGTTGTATATCCACATGGTGAGTTTCGGTACTTGAGACTGATGAGGAAAAAACAGAGGCACGAGTGGGAAGAGATTGCGGAGGCGCATAGGGAGGCAGAGGCAAACACGACGAGGGAGCAGATTGTTGCTGAGATTGATTGGTGAAAGCAGCGTGCAAATGAAGTAAGATTTTGTCGTGGAGGCTGTATGCGGTGCAGGCTGGTTGGTCGTATTGCGAGTCATCAAGTTTCATTGAGCGGAATATACCGCGCATGGAATCATGCAGAGGTAATAGGATGGATCGACTGGTTTTCCCCTTTCCAATCACTTCCCATCGCATTTTCTCTTATACAGTTGGAAATAGACCATTGTTACGTTCCTACAAACGTCCATCCATTCTTGGCCATTGCGTCATGCTGAACCGCCTTGACTGTTACCCGTCAACGAGTTCCAGCCGCCAGTTCTTGAGAGCGACTCCGGGGTTGTCAGGAATTAGCCCAGCCTAAATGAAAGCAATTAGTACCGGAACACCGGGAGACTCTGCTGGCCTTGACCTTTGGCGGATTCACAGGCACTCGGGAGAGAGCATACCATAGGTAAAGCTTGATATAGGGGCTTTTAACATAGAACCTAGCAGTGAAACCTTCAGCTTCGCCGAGACCTGAAAACGAATCAAGCCTTTGCTTACCTGCACTGCCCTGCCTTGGAACCCGGCTCGATTTTAAACTTTTGAGCAGACCGCGAAGTTCGTATGAGCGAAAATGCCGTAGGATTGGTGTCGCACGAGACGTATACGTTATGTTTAGCATGTTTGATCGTAGCTGTGCTGTCGGCTTGGTTGAAGTCAATTTGAAACTAGATGAGGGGCGGGTGAGCCTAGGTGGGTGGCGTGTGAGGGAGGAAATACGAACGATTTGATCGCCTTTTGGGTTGATGGGGCTGATGTTTAGGCGTTTTTCTTCGTTGTCAGATTCAAGAGTTAGGCAGTCGTTGTTCATTGCGAAGAGACAATAGTTCCCGCTCTTGAGTGGTTTAGCCATAGTGGACCTGAGACTGTTTGAGCGAGGGGGAGTGAATCGATAAAACGCGATTCGTACTCTGTAGCGGCCTGAATTTGTAGTCCGCGTTCGCCCAGGTGATGTTTCCACCGCTCAGCTGACAATACGCCACTCGTGATCAATGCGCTACGTCACACGTCTAAATTGTATAGCCCAGGATGCACGGGCGCAAGGTTGGTCCCGCAGACGTTTGATTCCAGCTCTCAACTTGGAAACAAGAGATGCGGCAGAGGGCGATATCACTTCTTGGCATGCGAAGAAGGGAGGGGATACTACGCATGGAAACATGATTCGCTGCCTCTTGGGGCTACCCACCGACTCCGCAATCGTGGAGACGCTTAGTTTGGTGTGGGTTATAGCGGCGTAACGCGGGGTATGAGACGCGCGAGGATGACTGAATTGGACGCGGAGTTAGGATAGTCTCGGGGAGGATTTATGGTACAGGAATTGCGCTGCAGCTGCAGATCTACGCCAAGACTGGCGCGTTCGCGAGCGCAATCCCGATACAGCACGGAAGTCAACCAGCAGGGAACCAGGAATGAGGTGGCAGGTATCAAGTAAGTGGGCATCAGAGAACTCCAGGTAGGTAAATTTCTCGTAGCTGGGACCTCGTTCGGGCCGAAATGTCTTCACGTGACCCCGCCGGATCCGGAAGCAATTGAGAGTTTCGCAACCCTGTCGCCATTTCACCGATGTCAATAAACATCACCCTACCATCGACTAGCCCACTCTCGGGTCCGGAAGAAGACAGCGAAATTGAGTCTAGTTCTGACGGAACTCAAGATGAAGAAACGTTTAGCGACTGGGTAGACGATGATACGCAAGCACCCACGCTTAGTTTATTCGACGAAACGACTCATCCGAGTGCCTTGAAGGCAGTCGTTCATGACAAGGAGGTCCATGGGGTGGATATTGTCGAGCTTGGTAATCAACTGAGTGAGCGTGTTTCTGCTCTTTCCAGTTTCGCGTTGTAACGGTTTGCAGGACTGGACTTTCTTAAGAGGGTTCGATTAATTAACTATATCCGCAAATCCGTAGGTCAGAATGTAATTCCCAACTGATCAAACTAACAGGATATCCAGAAAGCTACTCCTTCCGAGGTCCTCGCCTTGAAGTTGGACGCTCCACTATTTTCCGAAGATGCCCATCTTCGGCCGGTGATCGAAGATGATCCATTGTTGTGTACGTACTAGACTCCCACCGATATCTCCGAACATTCAACCTTTGATTCAGTACTCGGCAATGACGAATGGAGTGACGACGAGGATGAGAAACCGGTGCGCCTCGCCAGACCGTTCTCCTAAACTCGGCTTACATTATCATAGACCGAGGCAAAACAGAAGCAGGCAAGTGAACAAGCCCATGCCCATCCTGAGTTTTGCCGTAGACTGACGAACAGCGCACATATATGACAGGTCGCCGAAATGGAGAAAGAGTTTGACAAGATTCGAGCCCGGTTTGAGGATCTTGGACGGCGTGCACCAGAACTGCTATCCGAAACAGACGACACTCAACCTCTTGCTGCATCCATATCCTCCGAGGCTGCTCCAGCCAACGCGCGAGATGACGATACGCACTATTTTGATAGCTATTCATACAACGGTCTGTAGTTCAATGAACGTGAAAGACCAACGACTAATTTCGTCTGAACTAGAAATTCATGCAGTCATGATTCAAGATACCGTTCGTACATCGTCTTATGCGACATTTATCCTATCAAATCCTCAAATATTCAAGGGTGCAATCGTGATGGATGTGGGGTGCGGTACGTATCTCCGCCAATCTACCAAGTATTATCCTCAAACCATTCAAGGCTCGGGTATCCTCTCCATGTTTGCTGCTCGGGCGGGTGCGCGGAGGGTCTTTGCCGTCGAGGCCAGTGGTGTTGGTGTCAAGGCCGAGCAAAACTTCAAGGATAACGGATACGAAGATATTATCACGTAAGCTGATGTTCGCATCTCAGTCGGACATAAGCATTAACTATCCTCGAAGACTTATTCGCGGCAAAGTTGAAAGTATAACCCTGCCGGAAGGATTCACTCATGTGGACGTGATTATCAGCGAGTGGATGGGATATTCGTTGCTTTACGAGTCAATGCTCGACTCTGGCAAGTCCATTTCTCATAGCAGGTTGATGCAATTAACCTATAGTATTAGTGTTATACGCACGAGACAAATATCTCCGCGCCGGAGGGTTAATGGTTCCCAGCCAATGTCGTATCATGGCGAACCTAGTTGAAGTGCCCAGCGTTATCAAGGAGAATGTTACGTTCTGGGATAACGTTTATGGTGAGTGTCGTTGGATAATGCGATTCCTGGTTATAATGCGTTGAGCAGGATTCAAGATGTCTTCCATGGCTCAAGAAGTTTATGACGATGCGTTGATTGAGGTTGTTAGCGCAAACGCAGTTTTGACCAACGATTGCCTGATCAAGGTATGATTCTTTCCTGGCTCCGTCTCCACAATCTAGCTGATCCCCGGGTGTAGGACCTTCCCATCCAACGAATCACCGTCCGAAACCTCGACTTTTCTTCTCCCTTTATCCTTAACGCCACACGAGCAGGCAAAGCCCATGCCTTGCTCCTCTATTTCGACACTTGGTTCACGACTGACGGCGACGAGGTCCCACGCGACGCCGAAGCCACCATCACCAAAGGAGAGGGTGAAGTTGTCACCACCGACGTGCTTCAGATCAAAGCGCGGCCTGAACTTGTGGCGCGACGCAAGTCGAGCATGGGTCCGATGCGCAAGATGAGTGTAGGAGCCGACGATGTGCCTCTTACGCCGGTCAAGGAGGGCAAGGAGGTGTCGTTTTCGACGGGGCCGAGAAGTATGCCTACACATTGGAAGCAAACGTTGTTTTTGTTTAGGACACCTGCGGATGTTAAAGAAGGTTCGTTTTTGCACCCTATCCAACAATCTTAATTAATCCATTTGATGCGGCAGGCTCGTGCGTGTCCGGCCGACTCCATATGCGGAAAAGCGAGACCAATTCACGCGAGCTCGACGCGGAGATCCATTTCAAAGTGCAGCATCGGGATCTTCATACCGGTGATTTAATGCCTGCAAAGGAGACGGTCGTGCAGTCTTACAAAATCCGGTAGATGTGCCTTGTTAGGGTTTGAACGAAAATTTAACTTGAATTTATGGTTTCTTGCATCCAGTTAAATGTGCTTCTTCGCCAGTGGATCTCCGGCGCCGAAATGCGAGATTTATCTACTCGTGGGTTGAAGCAAGCACTAAACAGGCGCGAGGCGCTTATTGTGTTTGCGCATGTTCTGTTGCCCCACCGGCAAATATCCGGGTCGCCTGACAGTTCTTCCTCTCTTGAGAATCCTTGCGGCCTCGGGATTGAATACCCGGTTCGGAGCTAGGCATCCGACGTTAATTTGATAAAACTACCCTCAATAAATTGTGGAGCAGCCCAAGAGCAGCCAGCGGGAGGTTCTACCCTCGTTGACCACAATCCGCCACCATCCCCTTGCTGCCATTCCAGCCAAGGCTTGTACCAGACAGATAATCGGTTTTCTCAGTGCCCCAATCTCCTTCACGACCACCAAGCACCCTTCATCATGGGCAACTCCATCTCCACTGTGTTCGATAAGATCTGGCAGAACGATTTGAGTAAGCCATCTAATCGAAGCAGATAACGTACTCTCATCCGCGAGCCCCTAGAAATACTCATGCTCGGGCTCGACGGTGCTGGTGAGTTGAAAGGTTTACCTCGGGGCCAATGATACACAATTTCATCATGCTACCAGGTAAAACCACCATTCTCAAGAGCCTGGGCGTCAGCGACGTCAAGAACGTGACGATTGAAGGTAAATTGCCCTGAACGTCCTTCTTGATCATTAATAACAACGGATAAATTGATAGGCAAAGTTTGCGAGCAAGTCGTATATCACAATAGGGTGACGATAACATCTTGGGATCTCGGAGGCGGGGATAAACTCACTCCGCTCAAGGGCTGTAAGTATCTCGTTACCAGTCGGATGATGGTACAGTTTAACCAAAATGACAGACTTTCCGAATACTAACGCTGTCATATTCGTGGTCGATGCAAACGATCATGCGCGGATGTCCGAGGCTCACGACGAGTTGTACCGCCTGATGTGGACGGATTACTTGCGCGGTGTCCCCCTTTTGATATTTGTCAATAAGCTGGACCTTCCCGATGCTATGAGTACTTCTGAGGTTTATCAGCGACTTGAACTTGCAAAAAGCCAACGTGGCTACAAGTGGAACATGCAGGTATTATGTTTGAAATTGCTTAGAGAATGCGAGGCTAATATTGCTCCAAGGATTTATGTGCAACCACCAAGGACGGTCTTTACGAAGGACTCGAATGGGTGAGCCACTTCAAAATTATGAAGCATCGCAAAGAATTCGCTAACCATATCACAGATAGCCCTAAATACCCGGTGAAGTGCGTCTTTGGTTCTGAGCCGGTTAACCCTGTTTCAAACTGAGAACCGAGTTTAAAAGACCTTCGGGCTCGAAGACCCGATATTTTCATACTTTAGACACAATCATCATCATTATCGTCATCTTTAGGCGCATTTAGTTACCTAAGTTTAGCTCGTCAGGCACAACATCCTCCCAAGTAAAGCAGGCAGCATGGGGATTCGGCCCCCGTGAACCGAAGGGTCTATCTTGATCGAGCAATGTTCGACCTCATGGTGTTTCACGCTAGATGTGAATAGAAGTAATTGGGTTTATCCCGGTTATCAGAGCCCTTTCGTGTTCGCTAGGATCATCCCCCTTCTTTTGCTTTTGTTACTATCTGTGAGTGCTGCCCATGGAGCACCCCAATCAGGCGGTCCAAGGCCTCGGCCATAAATAGGATAAATAGAAGGAAAATTGCAAGTATATGCGTTCATCACTAATTGTACAATTCAGACGCGGCCAAGCGCACGTTAGCCGACCGCTCATTCGCTCACCACGATCGCGTCAATGTCGGCTGCATATCCGCCTTGGAACCCAGAGATCACAATTGTGTTGTTGCCTCTTTTGAAGTCAACATTAAGCGCGACGGTTCCGGGCACATTTCCGTTATCCGAGGACAAGAATGGGACGACCCGTGAGACGCCGTTGATGGTCACGGTTGTATTGCGTGGGGTACGGTCGCCATTCTAAAAAAGGAGGTATTCAACAAAGGTTCCACCTGAGATAAAAAACATGTCTTACCGGGGCTCGGATCCGGATCGTGGTGCGGATGTTGGAGAGGCTCATGATGTTGTTGAACGTCAGTGTACCCTTTTCAACACCCCCGAGGTACCCAACCGCGGAGCCACCAGAACATTCTATATGACCCGCGTCATTCGCCTAAAACACTGATATAACAACGGAGATACTCACGCCAACAGCCGACCACCTTGGCAGCCCCGCCCATCAAGGCACTTTCACCCTCGTACCACTTCTTATCTGGCGCGGGGGTCATTGAGCCGGAGCTGAGGTCTATGACCCAGCTGGCATAGTTGTTTGGCATGCTTGCAGTGGTGCCGGAGATTTCCAGTGGCAACCAAACGTAGGTGCTGCGCATCAAGTTATCCCCGTCCCAACGGTCTGAAACATGGTAGTCAGGCTCTGTCACAAACGCCGGGAGGTACAGAGCTGTACGTACCACCCATGTACATGAATTTATCTTTGCCCACTGGGAGGACAAAGGTTGTTTGGCTACCGAACGTGTTCGATCCGGACGGTGCGAATGTCTGTGACCGGTATATGCGTGAGTGCATGGTTACATAAACATAAGAAAAGACCAACCTTCCAAGGCGACCATGGACCAGAAAGTGAGTTGCTGGTCGAGTACACGTTGTCGTTGGGATTCCAATCTAAACGCGCATTGTCAGCGTGATCCTCGCGGGCGAGGCGAAGTGGGGTTCGACTAACACGTGAGCCCAGACCCAAAAGTGAAATAGACACCGCTGGAAGACTTAATCACGGCTGGTGACTCGTATGTTTCGGCCCATCTGTGAACGAGCGAGTCCACAGACAGATAGTCGTCCGATAATTTGTAGATCGTGAGCCCATGTCCCCTCTGGCGGTCTGTGTTAACGCTCTGAAATAAGGGTGATTACCTACTTACCTGCTCGGTTATGAGGTATGCTTTCCCATCCGTATCCTTGTATACGGTCATATCACGACTATCCAGGCCACCAGGTCGGAAACTGCCTCGGTAGTTATAGTTACCGCACACGGAAGAGCTGGTCGCAACGCCAACTTTAGCCTCTGCGTAGCTCCAATCGTCGATGTGCATATAGAGAACATATTGCTTGCTAACGGAGTTGTAGATAACCTATGTATGCGCATGAAAACTTTGAAGGATGTAGATTAAATATCATGACGAGAACGTACCTTGGGTCGCTCCACAATACGATTCGGTCCCAGATCGCCTCCGCTTTGGCGAGTCAAAAGCGCTCCGACATACGCCCATTCCACAAGATTTTTGGAAGAGTAGCAGTTGACGCTCTGGAAAGCCGTGCCCTAGCTCAGGTGTGAGCCTCCGTACTACCCATCAGGAGACCTGCAGACATACCTCTGATTTGTTCTCGCCGATCCAATAAAAGGTATTCCCCTCTTTGATGATGCCTCCCCCATGCGCTTGAACATGCTGGTTAGTCCGGGACTATTTGCGAAGAGTTAATAACAGTCAAATAGAATGAACTGTAATACGCACAGCAATCCATGCCGCACCGGGGACAATCTGCAAGGTCGCAGACGCCAGGTGGAGCGAGCTCAAGATCAAGGAAGAGGATAACCAACGCATGAGGACTTGGGGAAGAGGTTTATGGCCAGCTAAGAGTCGCATAGTAGACTTTTTATATAGATTTTAGCCCAGTTCCATATGGCCTAGGTCCTCGGCTTTTGGGCAACACTGAGACGGAGGTATGAACCAAGGGGGGCAACCATATTCCGCACTCATCCATTGTGGATAGTCCGAGAGTAGCGTGAGCACTAGACTAGCCGAATGCGATGCACGTCTCAGTTCCGGACTCCGTGAATATGTCCAGCATGCCTGTAGAAGGCCTTGGAGATATGCAAACCCTGTGGCTAAGCTATCAGCTGGACGCCTATTGTGCACAGCGCAAGGCAAACACATGCGCGAGCACATCGCCAAAAGGGATGCCCATCACGACGCGCTGATCGGAGACTCGGTGACTACACAGAAAGGTAATTCGAACCACTGACTGGACCGAGGTAACTTGATGGGGTCTCGGTCATAAGTCAGCCGACCAGTCTTCGTTTCACGGGATACTTGCAATCACTAGTGCAACACTGTAGCCGCTCGTGCTGCAATTTTGGGCGACGAGGTCATTAGTTGCTCGGAAACAGCCGAGGCGCGGTTGACTCGAATGTGGAACTGACAGGCTTGTTGTGCCTGGCGTCACATGACCCGGCGATGGACACGCTGAGCGCCCGGCTATTTGTCATTTCCGCCACCTCTTCTCCACTGCTCGTCATGAATCCTCCAGAAAATAGACGCGCCCATAACATAGGGAGCGCAGCAAAGTTAGCACCACGAGAGTCAAGCAAAAGTAGTCCGCTCCGGGCCCCCCTTCCACCGCAACGCAAGGCGGCCCCAAAGCGGAAAGAGCAGACGGCGGGTGAAGCTGAGGGAAACCAAGGTGTTATAACACCGAGCAGCATATTGCGAGGGCCTCGCCAGAGCTTGGCTTCCGGTTTTCGAATTTTCGCGAGTCCACCGACGTCAAGTAAGAAGAGGACATCTGGCGAGATTGCAGCCCGGGACCGGACGGGGAGAAACACGGATGCTGGGGCCTCTTCCTCGAACCAGGGACCCGTTTCGTTGATTGTAGTGAAGTATGAGGGTCGTATGGTAGCGGTCAGGATGACGCCGAACTACGAGGTGCGTTTGTTTACTTGTTCTCAATGAGGTGGGGTAGAAAACGTGATATTGTAGGCAATGATAAAATCCGTCAAGGAACCTTTTCCCTCTCTGCAATCGCTCAACGATGAAAATATCCATCTCTCGGCGTCATTGCCAGGTTTTGGCAAAGACTGGGTCGAAATTTCTCGAGATCTATGGCCGGACATGGTCTCACAGCTCAAGACGGTTCGGATCTCTGTCCAAGGCCCGGAGGGCGAATTGGATTCTAGCTCGGATAGTGAGTATTGGTGCCTTGCTAGGTGACTTGACCTCCGCTGATGTCGATCAATCAAGTTGCCGTGAGCCGCAAGCGGTTGCGCCGATGATCAAGGGTTTGAATCCAAGACAAGTTTGAAGAGGTCCACGCGTTGGGCTCCGCAATAACTCAATATAATTGACATTGATTGGTTGGCTATTTGGCTCGCTCAGTCCATCCATTCACTCATGACCTCAGTTTGCTAAGACATTGGTTGGCGTTTTCACAAACGAAGAGGACCGTATGGTTGTACCAATTTTCAAATTTGTATGTTTTTCTCGAGTCCTGTTATCTTGTCCACGATGTCTATGCGTTTTTGTTCCTTTTGAATGCCCCGGAGCTCTGCAGATCAATTGAATCGAGGGCCACTACGTTCCAACTTGTGTCCTGAAACTGTTCCTGGCCGTGTCTTTAACCACGTTCCGATTTCAAAGCTATTCAAAGAAGCAAATAATCGGCTACTTACTTGAGGCGTGACTTGAAAGGTTTGTTCTTTACGGTAAGCAACTAATAAGTGTTCCTTCCGGACTCGATTCAGACGACGAACGTCCTATTAGTCATTGCACCACGACTGCGAGACCCACTTCTCCTTGCCTCTCATTCCGAAAACGGTCGTACTCGTATCAGAGAGGGAACAGTGAAGAAACTGATAGAATTGAGCAAAAGGATCCCAACTATTGTTCTTCTGTCCTCGCATGGCAAGACAGGGTGTAAGTGGCCGAAATATGTGGGCTGCAGCAAGGCCGCCGATCGATTGAGATTGAGTACATCCGACTCCATTTGACCATCGGTAGGCTGAGCGATGGGAGGGAGCTCCGCACACCCTTGATGATACATTTTCCAAGGCACTTAGACGCCTCTCACGAATGTCCATCTTCTTTCTTGCGACCTTGCCCTCTTGAACTTCCCTAGGATGATTTATTAGAATCAATTCACTTATTATTGTGCGGAAGCAATGACACTCAGAGCTCACCTGAGCAAGGTCTGGTCTCTGACGCAGCTTTGGGTTTCAACAGGCTACCATGTGCTGGAGTCCGGGAGCCACCCTGAGGTCACGTGACTGTGGCGCGAACGCCGGAGCTTGTTCCTGCTTGCCACAACTTGGTCTCTTCTCGACATTCCGCCACTCGTGATGGCTTATTATCCCGACCGCCTGGAAAAAGGCAGAGGTACTAAAGAGAGGATACTGAAGGAGTACGACGAAGAGCTAGACTCAATTCTGGGCATTCCACTGGAACCCGCTCGGTTGTCGCCGGTGGACTTCGGGGCGTTCGTTAAAACGATGCAGTGGAAGAAGGCGGATCGTACTAAAACGTGGAAGGAGCTTACCACGTCGGTGGCTAGTACATCTGGGAAGACTGGCCGGGGTTCGGCTTCCGGTTCGTCAACTCTAGATTCAGCAACGCCAAACAAGAAGAGGACACTCGAGGTTACGGCTGAGGGTCGGCGCGATGGAGACGTGGACGTTGGGGGCTCGGCCTCGAACAAGGGGACCGTGCCGTTGATCATGGTAAAATACGAGGGACGCTCAGTGGTGGTCAGGAGGAGATCAGATTACGAGGTGTGTTTATTTACATTTCGCTCATTGGACTGGAGTAAAGGATGATATATCATAGGCGACGATAAGATCTGTTAAAGAAGTCTTTCCCTCACTTCGGACCCTCGATGACCAGAATATACATCTCTCCGCGGTGTTGAAAGAGTTTGGCGAAGACTCAGTCGAAATTTCTCAAGACGTATGGTCGGACTTGGTCTCACAAATTAAGGTGGTTCAGGTCTCCGTTGATGACCAGAAGGAGGCAGGACCTAATGATGGCGCGGATGGTGAGTATTGGTACTCTAGGTGTCACGACCTCTGGTGACACGGATTGAAAAAGCAGGCTCGAGCCGCAAGCGATCGCGCCGGTGAAGACCTTGGATCAATCACCCGGGACAAGTTCGAAAGGGCCCGTGTGTAGGCTGCTGGCTCTGTCCTTGGCCTGACATTGGTTGGCTAGTGGTTTGGTTCGCTCAGCCAGCCCAATTGCCCGTGACTTCAATTCAGCGATATCTTTTCCTAGACAAAAGTTACATGGTTGTCTTCATTCTCTTGTTTATTTACTTGGTTTCTTCTACCTCTTCCTTGAATGCCGTGAAGCTCCTCCAATCGATTCAATCTTGCTTGACCGTGACCCGATTTACCTGCTGAAACTGGGTGCCTGTCCGTAAGGCGTTTAGAGACGATAGAGCCGCTAGAGTCCTCTCTAAATCGGACCGGCCAAAATCGGA
>WSTG01000899.1:0-12865 GCA_019616325.1 Ceratobasidium sp. 394
GGAAGAAATCTCTACCCCCTTCAGTAAGAAGACAGTTTGATAGGCACCAGATTGAGGAGGGCGTACTCCGATACGACGGACAGATCTACGTTCTGGAAGACTTTGATATCCACGAAAGATTACTAAAGCTCTACCATGACCACCCCGTTGCAGGACACCAGGGGGAACAAAGGACAGTGGAATTACTCTCCGAAGGGTACTTCTGGCCGGGGATGGTGTCTCAAACAAAGGAATATGTGGGAGCCTGCAAAGTCTGCGGAAGAATAAAAGGACACAAAAAACCAAGCGAAACTAAGCCCCTGCCAATTGCCACAAAGCCATGGAAGAACATTGCATATGATTTCATCGTGAAACTGCCAATGTCAAATGGATACGACAGTATCCTAACAGTAGTGGATAGGTATTCCAGGCAAGCGCATTTCATCCCTTGCCTGGAGTCTACCAATGCTGAAGAACTGGTGGACATTTTTATCAGGAAGGTATGGAAACTACACGGTACCCCAAAAAGGACAGTGTCCGACAGGGGCCCAACATTCAACAGCCAGTTTCTGAGGGCCCTATACCAGAAGCTAGAAATCCAACCCCAATTCTCAACCGCCTACCACCCTCAAACCGACGGACTGGCAGAACGCACTAACCAATGGGTGGAAGGTTTCCTAAGAACCTTCTGCAACTATTGACAGAACGACTGGGCAAAATGGTTGCCAATAGCGGAATTCTGCCACAACCAACACAAGAACTCCACAACCGGGATATCTGCCTTTGAGGCCATGTACGGGGAAAACCCAGAGTGGCTAGTACCACAAGAAGAGGAAACAATAGACCAAACAGTACCCACTGCGGAATCCATAGCCATCAAAATGAAAGAAGAATGGAAGGAGGCCACAGTGGCCATGAACCTCCATAGGACAAAGGAACTGACAGGAAAGGAATTCAAAGTGGGAGACCGAGTATGGCTTCTTCTAATGAACATAACAACACAACGACCATCCAAGAAGCTGGATAATAGGAAGGGTGGCCCCTTCGACATTACTGAAAAAATATCCTCCCACGCCTATCAGCTTAAACTACCTGACACGATGAGGGTCCACAATGTCTTCCATATTAGCCTGCTAACCAAATACAAGGAGGATAAGACCTTACACCGGCGGCAGGTCCAACCACCCCCCATCAGAACAAAGGAGGGAGAAGATGTTATGACCCGCTAGTGCTCTTGATCTGGTGGCTAACGGTGGCTCGCTGTTCTGTTTACTGTCTATGGTGTTTCTGTATTTATTGTGTACTTATTGGGTCTGTTAAACTATATACTAGTCGGTCTTGGTGTGGTGGACAAGATAAGGCTAACTGAGGACCTCAGTTCGCCTTACTCCTACTTATATACCCTTATGGGTGTGAGTCATTCTAATCCGCAGTCCGCAGTAACAACAAAGTCACGTGTGGCATCGATGGCCTCTTTAGACATCATGAAGGCGGTCACGTGTGTTTGTTTACTGGTCACATGTACTTGCATCTTGTGTTATTTGCAGCTCCAAATCTTATAAGAGCTGCGCTTAATCCTAGGGTCATGTGACACTTGCTTAGTCACTTGCGCCTTGCGTCTGCATTACATGGGAGAGATATTGCAGGCGCAAGTTATGTAAGTGGAGGTAACCACCGTAAGCGCCAGGGTCACATGCCTGCTCAGTCACTTGCACCTTGCGTCTGCATTACATGGGAGAGATATTGCAGGCGCAAGTTACATAAGCGGCTGTAACCACCATAGGCGCTGAAGTCATGTGGCCCATAAAGTCAGTCGAATGACTTCAGGTAAAATACTATAATTACCTAATTAATTGTCTTAATTTGATGATGTTGAGTGTTAAGCAGCTCGGCGCTTAATTGTCATGCACACGGGTCATGACAAAAAATATGGACCTGGGGCCCTGGCGAAGAAAAAGCATTCCAAGACATTAAAGAGGCAATTACAAAGTGACCTGTACTCGCTCATCCCAATCCTGACAAACCATACTTCCTGGAGACAGATGCGTCTGGAGTAGCCATGGGAGCAGTCCTAAGCCAAAGACAAGAAGATGGACAATTACACCCTATTGCCTTCATGTCTGAAAGCTTTAATGAACACAAACAGCGCTACGACACCTAGAATAAGGAGTTACTCGCAATTATTTGGTCATTTGAGAACTGGCGCATATACCTTGAAGGAACAAAGGACCCTATCACTGTCTTCACCGACCACAAGAATTTGCAGTTTTGGTCAACCGCCTGAGATCTAAATCGTCGCCAGGCCCAATGGATGCAGCGCCTAGCAGCCTACAACTTTGTTATTGCCTACCGTCCCAGCCTCCAGTCACAAAAACCAGATGCCCTGTCCCGAAGAGCAGACTTCGCACAAATCCCAGAGTCTCTCCAAGTCATGATCCCAGAAAGCCAATTCACTGTAGCCACAGTGAAGGAGATTATTACTGATGCTGAAATCCGGCAAGGCATTTGAAAGGAGCTAGCCCAAGACCCATTGCTCGAGGCAATACTATCCTTCCTAAAAGGAAATCCAAACAAGGCTCCTTCTACAGTGCAAGCCAAGTTCAAGGACTACAGCTATGAAAACGAACTCCTCCGGTATCAAGGAAAGATAGTCGTGCCAGACAATGAGGAGTTGAAGAGACAGGTTGCAGCCCTTTACCATGACTCGCCTCTAGCCGGCCACCCAGGACAATCACGCACGTGGCAACTTATTGAGCACGAGTACTATTGGCCTAGTCTGACTGCCTGGGTGAACCATTATGTACAATACTGTTGAGAATGCCAAGAAATACAACCAGCCAAACGAGCTCCTATACCAATTCAACCAACCCAAGTACCAAGTCGACCCTTCAAATTTGTGTCATATGACCTAATAGTCAAGCTCCCACAGTCCCTCGGTTTTGACAGCATCTTGGTCGTCATAGACTCCTTCACCAAATTAGGGCACTTCCTCCCTTGCCGAGAAGCGATGGACTCAGTTGAACTGGCTGATCTTATTATTGCCAACGTATGGAAACTCCACGGTACCCCCGAAAAGATCATATCAGACAGGGGAAATATTTTTTCAAGCACATACACCAAGGCCTTTTACCACTGTCTCAACATCACACCTGCACTCTCATCATCATTTCACCCTCAAACGGATGGCCAAACTGAACGAGTCAATCAAACCATTGAACATTACCTCAGGGCCTATGTCGATCACAAACAAGACGATTGGTCCAAGTGGCTACCCACTGCCGAGTTTGCCTACAACTCAAGTCCTCATTCGGCTACAGGGACCTCCCCCTTCTATGCACTATATGGCTACCACCCTTCTTTCACCATCATGGGCGAAGGAAACTCCAACATACCTGCAGCAGAAGATCGCATTATGGAACTACAGAAAGTCCAGAAGGAAGTCAAGAGTCACCTAGACCGTTCCAAAGAAAAAATGGCAAAACAAGGAGGAACATGGCCCCACTATAATCCAGGATCCAAGGTCTGGGTAGACGCCAAGAACATCCAACAAAATAGGCCCTCCAAAAAACTATCTAATTACAGCATGGGACCCTATGAGGTACTTGAGAAAATCAGCGATGCCGCCTACCGCATCAAGATTCCATATACCCTGAAAATCCACGATGTTATCCATGTCAACAAACTCTCCCCCTACTTCCGAGACCCTACCAGGGAACCACAAGAACCTGAAAGTCTGGTCCCAGGAGACAACATACAAGAGGTCGAACAAATCATCAACGGGAGGCGATGACGAAACAAGTGGGAGTTCCTGGTCAAATGGAAGGGCTTTGGGTCAGAAGACAACGAATGGATCAAAGAGGAGGACCTTACCGGAGCAAAGGAGGAAGTTGCACGCTACAAAAACGGCGACTCAAGGCAGCTAAAGAAAACAAAGCCGAGGTCCATCCAAAAGGATCCAGACGGAACCCTAAGGGGGGATAATGTTGTGACTAAGCCATCGGGGCTATACCCCCGATGCCTTTACTTCTCTTCTCGCTTAAGTTTTCCTTGTTTCTCCGACTATATGTTCGCTTAGACTTCGCTTGTAAGACTGATTCAGTAGATTACACTTTCACATGTATGATTCCCGTAGATAGCTACAATATAAAAAGAGAGCACTCGATCTCGGGGCAACCCAAGTCGAGATACTCGTGCATACCCCTCTACACGGTCGTTGATCCTTGCGCCCCGAGTCGTCTACTCGGAGCACAACTGGGGTAAACTACACCCTGAAATAGCTCCTCTGTATAGTTACACCAGCGATCTTTTCTGAGTGAAGCCACGTAGCCTGCATTTACTTGACAATGAAATAGCTTACCCGGATAAAGTTAGTAAGCTTCAAACGGTGAATGAGTTTATGCGCATATAGGGACTTGACGCGAGCAAGGTGACGGGTGCCTGTGCGGTGCGAAGGCGCTTCCCTTTCATAACCAACGAGATAATTAACTGCTTCCAAATATCCCGAACGGTAAGAAATGGTACACAGTCCACCATGTGCCCAAACAAGTAAAGCAAATCATGGAAGTGTCCGCCCGATATGAGAGAGAAATGTTGCCTTGGTTCTTGCATTCGTGCCTTCAGGTTCATGTCTACAGAAAGGGGATTGGTGATCAAGGCAAAGCTGAGACAGAGAATGCCCCACGAACCCTCAGGTCACACCACGATCTTCGGTCTGCCCATATCTCAGAGATCGTGTTCTCAATCTTTCGCTGACATGAGTCGGCTTGGTCGGTCACATTTTTCAGCGCCAAGCGGCTGAGATTCCGGATTCTACTTGAGACCCATTGCTGAATTTCAGTGTTCTTGACCTCGAAGCTTGCCATCTCGGGACACTCGCTATTTGCCCCAGGCTAGGTAGGGATAGGATAATGAGCGAAAGGTGATATTATTACAGAGATCCACTAACCTGTCTCTGTTTATACTGGTGCACCGGCTCTAGTTGCTCGCAGCGCTTACCACCAACTTCGAGAATAGACCCTATGAGGTTTCCTCCGAGGGAATACCAGAGACCCAATCGCCATAGCGTCAGAGGATCAACGAAAAACCTCAATTCTCGGCCCTTTGTTATGAGGTTTGTCAATAAGTGTAGGCTCGCCATTCGAGGTGCGTTCTGGTTGAATTGATCGGGATGTTTTTCGGCCATATGTTTGGCCATGTTTGTGATCGAGTTTCCCAGTTCGGTGGTGACTCGGCCCTCTACTTCTGCCGGTTCAAGCTTAAGGTCCCTGGCAAGTTCGAAAACATTGACCCCAACACCTTTTATCTTGAATGCCCGACCTTCTGCGGCGCGCATCTTCATACCAGCTCCTGCGACAGATACAAAATCCCCAGCAATTCGGGAAAGATTCATGTATTGCTCTGGTAGGTGCTTCAGCGTTTTCAATGCAAAGCCGATTGGATTGGTCTTTCGGTCTGGAACGTCGATAGAAGCTGCCACACGTGCGTTGTGTATTATTGTTCCCCACCCGAGTGGCCATAATCGGGCAGTGAGGACCGGTCGTGAGTAGCATATTTTCTGGAGTAATGAAAGATCTTGGTTCAATCGCTTTGTTTCAATGTACTGCCTATGCGCCTGTTTAGTCTGCTCTAAAGAGGATCCGAAGTTCGACCACATATCGGCTCCGAGGTAAAGCCGAAATAGTCGATTAAATTCAGCCTGAATGGCCTCATTCCAGTCTGACAACAGGCGCAAGTCAAGAGGAGTATCGCGTTCAATGTGCGAATCCGGCGTTTCTTCGTCCATGCTAGCATTAACCAGATCTACGGTAGCCTCAGCCACTTGACCCAAGAACTCTCTAACCGTGCAATCGACGGCCACCCGTTGGTCTCGGACCCAGAGAATGGAGGCGATCCGTCCCCTCAATGCTTCGTGAAAGGGCTCGCTGCGAAGCCGACTGGCTACCTGCTCCATGAACTTTGAGCTCGATGCCCCATCGCTCGTCAAGCGGTGCCCTGAGAGCACAAAGACAATGTCATATCGCTGTGCCTCGGAGGCAGCAAATTCTCGCAGGCGATCGAGAACCGCCTCGGTGATAGCCTCCGATTGCTGTCCGAGTGTCTCCTCCCAGCGTGCTCCGCCCCGTGTAAGTCCTAAAATAATATTCCAGCAAAAAAAGAAACAGTTGAACTGGAGGAGTGTGTAATCGCATGACTTGTCATGGCACGAGACTCGGTAGCAGATGTTGAGAACTTCGGAGAGGGTGCGTGGTTCCGGAAACGTTATATCTCGGAGGACGTGCGTCTTTTCCAGGTGTTTCTTAGCGGTGGGCGAGTCCTTGCCGTATATGTTGACATAGTCGAATGCAGTAGTACTGCTTAGGAACGCGTCCACTGGAGCACTGGGATCAGCCATGCGCTCAAATTGACAAATCTTGTCTTCAAGCCCAGATTCCAGCGAGTTCCAGAGCTCGAGCCGTTGCGACGCCTCTAGAGGTAGATTTGCTTAGGGATTGCGTTGCATCTCATAGAGAAGGATGAATTCGTGCCCAATAGTATCGTTGAATTTACAATATTCGAGGCGTTTGAACTGGATGATATCGCCCCATTTCTCGCACCACCCTAGAAAGCCGCTGCCTTTGGAAAAGCTGATGAGATGGCGTCCTTCTAGTGAATGGGGCCTCAACGCGGCCACGGAAGTGTTGGATGGAGCGCGGACTGAACGGGGGATAGGGCGAGGCATTTCGAGAGGGTGTAGGCAAGAAACTTACGACGGGTACTGGATGAGGGTAGCCTTATGTATCATTGGTGAATGTCAAGAATTGCATTTGAAACGTACTTTCCATGTCGCAATACACGGCCTGCTCCCACAAATGTGTGTTCTGGGTACGCCTGTGGAATTGGTACAGGCCACAACGATACCACGAGTTGACCGGCCATAGTGGCAATGTGAATGAATGCACTAAATCGGTGTTTAACGTGTGACATTGCGGCTGAGAAAAGCGCGAAGGCGCTAATGTTGCACAGGGTTGAAGCTGATTGCTTGGTGCTGCGGCTGATCATTCTACCCTAGGCGTGTATGCGCGCGCAAAGCTCCCGACCTTGGAGATTGGCTAGTAGATTGAATATCTCGGGCTCCTTGGAAAAGGGGGTATTGGCAATAAGAATCGTCTGGCTTCTATCAAGCATAAGCGCTCGACGCGAAGGGCTACACGTCTGAGACCCTGATGTATCCCCGATCAGGGCCAACCACTCCTCAACCGCGCATATATATATAAAGGCATATGGCGGTGCTTACTCATGTTTATAAGCTTCAGCGATCAATACTGTATCGGAGGACATGTCAGGAGTCGCTGACGTCCTCAATCCTGGAGGTACGTTATGTGCTTGTGGTCTGCGGCTGTAGCCACTTGGTCACAGCTGCCTACCATGAGTTCGCCGGCAACCCCCCGAGGAACTTCCTAGATTCGAACTGCGCATAAGTGCAAATAGCGCCAACCTGTCCCACGAGATCATGTCAATTAGGATATAACAAGGTGAATTAAATGTTTCTTTCTGATCTTAAACTGGGCTCCCGAAGGTCAAGCATAGCTTCCCAACATCAGCCAGCCCTGAAAACGGATGAAATCGAGGCTTTATAATCGTGCGTATTGATATACATGCGAGACGAGCAACATCGATCTTACGCCCCTCTCCTAATCGCTTGCCACGCTGTTTCGTTCTAGATTTTACTTACCCCCTTTCTTAAAGAACTGGCTGCGTGGCCAATCCTCTGGATCATCTTGTGGAGTCTGGCTTATATCTTCCGTGAGAATATACTTTATAACAGGGTCAGCATGGAAGCTCCCATAAGTTTCTTCGATTCCATACCATATGCGAATAGGACAGCTGGACGTAGGTTGGGTACTCTATCCTGTCACCGGTCAGCCAATTCTCGAGATCCGCGCGAGTGACGATCCCGGCGTGAGCTATGAAAAACGTTAGGAAATCTAAACCGCAATAAATACTTGTGTCATACCGTGCTGTTTTTGTAGGGTTACGTAGATTGGATAGGTCAGTAGATAGGCACAACAGTCGAAAATGCCGAATACATACAGCACTACAGCTCAGAAGCATTAATCCCGACGATACGTTCGAGTCAATTGTAAGGACTTACAGTAATCTTGTGTTTGATCGAGCGTTTGCTACGGGCGTATTATCTGAACTTGATCCCCGGTTCCAGAAACGAGCTGCGTCCTTAGACTGTAAAAATTGTCAGCCAATCATTGGGGGAAGGCACTTGTTTCGACTTGCACTAGCGGGAGTGTACCAATAGTTGCTAGTTCCGACGTTAACGGCGCGCAATTGTGATTCAACCGCACCAACCACCGAATTGGCTACACGATGTTAGCAAGGCTATCAATTTGCCTACGCATACACCCACCATCAAGTGCATGAACCACCTGACGAGCAGGCATTTAGCCATGGCACAAGCCTGTACTAACATGGGGACTCACAAATACGAACACGTTATGGTTAGGATCGTCGACGGCTAGAGTAGGGTCAAGATCCTGCGGCCTCACGCTTAACAACGTCTTGATAATTGCAAGTGAATATAACTCACAAATGCCATGTAAACGCCCGCTCTACCGTTCGTGTTAAAATTCTGTGCTAATTCGATGGGAAACCGCTTACCGCGCGTCGTTTTGATCTGTACCATCACCCCCGGCCTAAAATTTATCGTCAATACCGATATGAAGATAACGCTTGCAAACTATGATACCTGGAAACCTAGGAGTCTATATCAGCATGGTTATGTACCGATCGTATACAGGAGCCAGTACGCACGTCCATATGTACGGATTTGAACACCATCAGGGTCCAATTCCTGCAGGCACTGGCGATCGCGGAGCCCGGGGGTCAAAACGCCCATCCACCTGCAGAGGTACACAAATTCAGCACATTGCAAGGCGAAAACAGGGCTGGTTGTACCATCCGGCCGGATTTGTTTCTGGCCCGTAATATTAGCACCAGTTCGTGTTCGCAAGTAAATCACCCACGGTACGCTCTTGCTACTGCACGGAAATTGATACCAGCCAACTAGCAACTCTATTCAGATTCTGCTATGCTCTGGAAGTTGAATCGATTACCTGAGTCGCCATCAGGAAAGCAGCCTCGACGCTGAACGGACCGGCGTTCCCGCGCTGGAAGAACCCCATGCCTTGATCATATCCTACCTATGCTAGGGTTAACTTCCAGGGTATCAAGAGAGGGCACATCTCGACGGACCTGCACATTCGGGAATGGCGCAGTGACTTTGCCCGTGACCTGCCGGTTTTGACCGACCCAAGTAATACCATTGCCCCGAGAAAGATCATGCACGTATCCCGAGTTTCTTAGGAGCAGTTGGCGTACAGAGTCGGGAAACTGTGCGCGTTGGCCAGGTGTCGTGGGCACATTCTGGTCTGGGTGATCATCAGCGGTGCATTACTAGGTAGAGTTTCCAAACGTCTTACTCAACCACCTTGCGACGGGACTTGAATAGGATATTAGTGTGGGTGGTTTATATTTAACATATCACTCACTCATCGACGTTTGTCATGGCCGTGTTGATAATATTTCGGAACATGCCCTAGGAATCAAGGGGTGAATTGGTTCGTTTATTCTAGTAGCGTTTCAGCTTACATTTACCCTGTGGTTGACCATGAGCGAATGTTTGGTAGCACGGAAATTGAAATCTCACCGATATGCGATCTCAGTGGGGCGCCACTGTGGTAAACTGAACATATCACGATTTAGCTTTGAGATACGCGCCCAAGTACTGAAACCTACTTGAGATTTCCAAGATATGGAAGACCCGCAGCTAGTGACAGGAAACTCAGCCAGTTTCTTCAAATTTACGAAACTACTCACGCCGTCGAGTCCCTGGTCCGCTCCCGTTGTCGCTCGCCTGAGTACCACCGATAGGTCGTTGCATGACTAGAGTTACCTTTGGTCAAATGTGGACAATGGAATACACGCGAACATCATACAGGGGTTATTACGCCAGGTGAGCTCGGTAGTAAGCTATGGAGGTGGTTAGGGTGTCATCAACATCGAGTACCGCAAGATTCACCCTCTGGTAAATCAGTCGGATAAGCAGCAGAGTCAGGTACTACATCCGGTCAAAGTGATCAGCTCCGGAAATTATCCCCAGTGGGGAAAAGAAACGTACCCCTGCTGTAGTCCTGTCGAATGGGAACGGGACGTCTCCCCTACACAACCACCTATCGGTTTGAAAACCAGGCAAAGAATGATATAAACGTACTTATGAGTGCGAGGAAGAATAGAATGCCCAGAATCGGAAATCGACCGCCGATCCGTCCCCGTCGACGTCGTAAACCAATCATCGTCGTACGGAACGCCAGTGACATAGGTCGGAGCACCACATTTACCGTTTGCGCCTCTCTTGAAGAAAACGGTCGAGCCTTTTCAAAAATTCTACATGAGTCGAAACAATCATGGGCGAGCAAAGTTGGACTTGCCTCCGACCGTTTGAGTCTGGCGCTGGGCAGTCTTGAGGAAACAGTTTGGTCGCTTGTCGTTTTCGTTTCCGGAAAAAGGGGCGATAACGAATGCTTGACAGGTCGAGTTACCGGCGCAAGCGTTGCGGCAGACGCTGACCTTGTCAGTAAAGAAGGAGCCCTTGTTCATATCGAAACCGGGCATGTCTTGATTGTCAAACTCGGACCAGCTAGAAACGCCATGAGAAAACAAACTAGGGGAGGTGGGCAAGTACCTACTCGAATAAGCTGCAGGGGCAGCCCACTGGGTTGACCTACGGACTGTAAGTTTATAGGACTTGTTGCAAGTACGCAATGCTCACCTTGGAGCAAAGGCTTTTGCACCCCAGGCCTAAGAAACCACAACCTTTACTACCATAGCGGAAGTGATCCTTGCATGAGTTGCCAAAAACGCGTTGACCGCCTGATATCATATTAGCGGCCGAGTGGGTCAGGTACCATCAAGTCACTTACCATCGGGACAGTTCCTCGCGGTGCTGCTGAGAATCGCACCGCAGTTACCCCAGTAAACAAAAGAGCTACAGGCAGGCTCGGCACCCTCTCCGTCCCAGCCTTTCGTAGAGTTCGTGTTAGCTCCAAGTTTGGCTTTTGGTGTTAAAGGACGAACCAACCGTGTCCATCCTAGACAAGATTTTGTTAATATTATGCTCAAGTTAGGATTTATTCGATCCTCACCATGGGTTGGCGGATGTAAGCGATGCGTAAATGTTCCCGACTGTAGTCTCCTTGTAAGAGCCAAGTCGAGGCAGCGGACCAACAACTCACTAATATATGCCGCTGTAATTCCAACGATCCACTCGATTATAGCCCAAATAAACATCCCGAACAAGAGTTCCTCCCCGAATTGCCGGCTTTGCAAGCTGCTTTCGGGATGGCCGACGAAATTGAGCGGGTCGACGTGCACTAGTTGGTCTTGGTAAACAATAGCAGCGTTTCCGTGCGCGGCGTCCTCGACAGCGGTGATACAAGCGCACATGTTGTCGCAAGACTCGGACATAATGCATTTTTCTACCATGTTTTGGACGCCGGCGTTGCAGAATGATTCGGCGGCGGTGAGGTACGCTGAGTTGGAACGCTCAGAACTGACGTTGTATTGACCGTGATGTATGACTTACCTCCGCACTTCAAGACTGCTTGGGTGGGACAGCTTTCGACCTTGGTACGAATGGATGGGCAATAATGGGGTTTGTCGAGAGGACGAGTGTCGAGAATGTCGGTCATGGCTTCCTTGGAAACTTTGCCATCGCCTGTCGGACGGAACGATCAGTTTGGGTTCGAGATCCCCAAAAGAGACATACCCTCTAAACTGCGCTTCTTCATAATATTTTCCATGTCAGGTGCGCCGAAAGCGCGCAGCATCTTCCTCGCCGTATGTTCACCGTCCCAATGAAACGCGAGAGACTTGATGATTTCGTCATGGCCAATATGACCATCTCCGTTTGTATCAAGGTGATCAAGGGCTCGTTCGTGTGCCTCTCGACGTTCGAGCTCGCGCTTGGACACATTTGGAAGGTCAGATCGAGGAGCAGAAGATGAATTGTTGGATGTGTCGACAACTGGGACACTGCGGTGCGCTAGCCGTTCGCGGGCGTTTCGAGCGCGGTCGCCGGCAAAAGCGTCGAGTTCGCCGCCACGAGCGACATGCAACAGACCCAGAATCGCAAACGGCGAAAAATATCGCATGGTGGGGATCAATCAGACTGATAACGCAAGTACGACCAGACATATGTATTCTTCATAGCCAGCTATGTGTTGGGAGTGCAAGCGATATCGGCCATGCCTCAGGCGAGATGACATTAGGTCAGCCAAGCTAGAATCCGTCGGTGATGTCGGCCAAGCCACAGGCGAGCGATTTGCGGAAGTCGTCGATATGCACTACAAGTGATTATCGCCAAGACTGATGCGATGATACGCATGCGGTGGTAGACTACCAGAAGTAGAAAAATTAGTTCCGAAGAAATCGGAGAGCCATCAAGGACCCCGGACAGTCACGTGCCGGTGCGATTGTTCTATTTATAAAACTCACCAGAACCAGAGTTTTGCCGTGCAACTCAGGAACAAAGGTACGCGGATGAGTAGTGCGAGCGGATCGCACAGAAATATTACATGAAACGACTGGTAGATCCAGTCTGAAGTAGCAAAGCCAAAAGGGGTAACCGCTCCGAGAAAAAGTTACTCCAACTGAAAACATCGAAGTGCTCCGAGTAGACGACTCGGGGGCGCAAAGATCAACGACCGTGTAGAGGGGTATGCACGAGTATCTCGACTTGGGTTGTCCCGAGATCGAGTGCTCTCTTTTTATATTGTAGCTATCTACGGGAATCATACATGTGAAAGTGTAATCTACCGAATCAGTCTTACAAGCGAAG
>WSTG01000901.1:0-12851 GCA_019616325.1 Ceratobasidium sp. 394
TGCAAGGAGTATGATCGAGCAGATACAATTTAGGCAGTGGGATGTTTTAGTGAGTTCTCAGCTTCCGTTTCTTTCAACACCCTTCATACTAACCCAATTGAATCAAGGTTCATGCCACCAGCCCTGTCACACAGCCCAAGAAGGCGCAACGAATGCGACAATTTCAAGACATTCCTCCAGCTGGGTTACCTAATAACCGGCCTAGCGAGGACTCGGTTGAGATGTCCGCTGCTCTGCCCGACGACGTTGGAGATGATTGGCTGGATGCACCAACAACACCCCACATCTCCGAAGATTCCCCAGTCCAGCATGTCGCTCTTTTTGGCGAAAGCGATATTGACTTGACGTCACACATGCTAGTGAACACTCTCAGTATAAACCCTGTTCTCGATGCTATTAAGCTTGAGGACGGGGGAAACAGGAGCTCCGAAAGCCTTTCCCAGAGTTCTTTATTGCCGGTGACTCGTGTCGGAGATGTACAATGGGAATGAGCATGTATTTATTTATGATATATAAATAGGTCCCAATTCTGTCTAGGTTTCCTGCGTGTAGCTTGCTCTTTTGAGGATACGGACTCAGTCAGTAACATTATGTAATCAATGACAAACATGGTCATTTGGTCAGTAACATTTGTAAGCTGACACTGACCGCACCCTAATTTTAGACGAAGAACCAAGGGATGGACCAGTGTCCAGCGCTTGACTCTCCCCGAGTGCTTCCGCTGTTAGCTCAAGCTCCTCCCCTCGCAGAGGTTCGTGGTCGACATCTTCGATAGCTTCAAATGGCCAATCCTCATCTGGACAAAGCGTGTTAGCCGAGTGCACAAGAAGTTCAATGTCTTACCAACGTCACCAGTCTCTGCCCGCTTCCAGACAGAGATCGAGGCCCAAAAATCTTCCTGCCCGGAAACTTGATTCGCCGTCTCGCAGACAATCACAGCATGCACGTGTTTCTCCGAATGGAACAAGTAGTTCCACGCCTTTTTCAGCACCCAGTCGCGAGTTTCGCTGTAACCAGTCTCCAGAACAACCCGAGGGTAGAGGATGGGGATGTGATTGTCACCCCCAAAGTCCAGGTCGAGGTCGAGGCGGTTGCTTGGACAAGCGAGACCAAAGCCTGGTAATATAACCATAGCGTGGCCGTAGGGCCTGACAGTGGGTTTCCCGCACTGCGCAACTGATCTGAGCTGCTCAGTCAGTCAAGCATAATGGTTACTCAGCCACGCCTTGGGACACTCGTGAATGTCGAATGGCATCCTGAAGACGGCGGTCTTGGTGGCGCCAAGCCAGTCATACCTGGTTGGGGTGCTGAGTGGGGAATATTCAGTGCTGAGCAGACACGTGCATACCTGGGTTTTATTCCTTTGTTGTGCAGCTGTCTCCAAAGCTCCTCCAGATCTTCAGGCTCGATTGGATGGAGATGAAGGAATTTTGGCGTGCCCCGGTCCAGCCAGCCCTCAATGCATCGGGAATCGACGTCTAAGGTTGTATGCGGGACTTCTCTTGCTAAATCAGTTTCTCTCACCCTGGGTTGAACAAGCGTCGAGGCCTCTCCGCCAACGTGCAGGAGCTCTCCACGAGTACCGAAGGTCGTCATGTTGAAGTTCGGTCGCTACCGCGTGACGAACCTTGGAATTATCACGTGACCAGGCCGGCTCAATTTGCCCCTGAGTCTGACAACGACCACAAGGTTTCCGTTCTGGAGCGGCACACACTGATAAGCGACAATGTCTAAGTTATCACATCCTGTCTGGGGACGTGTGATCGGATCTTACCTTGTTCCCTCGGATCTGGAGCAATTAGACTTATCTGTGGACTCCGAGCTGGCTGGGCTACAAGCAATGCAGGAAATATCTCAACTAGCTACTGAAGTTCCTCAAGTAAAATCGACAAATGATATACATATCTCAACCCTCGAGTCTGCACTGCTCTTGTCCCGAGATCCTGCGACCATCCGTCATCTTACAAACCCACCTGTCATCAGTGGATGTATTCGGCTGATGAAGACGGTTATCGACAAGTCTTCTAACAGAGTAGCGTCCGTGAGTAAATTCAGCCCGGGCATAACATAAATCTGATAGTTCTCAAGCCATTTGCCTACGAATACGGATATCTCTGCTTCAAGCTACTTGTTGCCGCTTTGAACATCTGCCTATTAGAACGGTGGAGTAAAGTGGAGGAAGCACTGACGTTATCTGACCGATTTCTTGGTGCTGCCGCGCATATCCCGTTCTGGATAATACTTGCTAGGGAGGTGGATAGTCAATTCGATGTCATAAAAGCAGGAGGTGATTGCGACTGGGTTCTAGGATGGTCGGCTTCCATCCAGCATCTCCAGCAAACTCCGTTGCTTCTGAGATCAGATATCTTGGGCCTCCTGGATCTGCTGTGGGACGGTCGGAAGCATTTGCTCCTGGCTTTGGTGCCATATACCCCTCCGTCCTTTGGGCTATCTGGTCTTTTATTTTTGCTATCACGATTTGTTTCCCGTGAACGGTGCGGTTAAGACAGTTCCTTATCAACATTGTTAAGTATGCTAAACAACTCTTTCCAGTAATCTCCATAATAATCCGGATTGGAAAGTACTCAATGCTAGGGTGCATGAAATCGCCTTGCGATACTTGCTAGTTGCAAGCGAGTACCAACGTGAAGCAATCTTGCGAGTCGTCCACGTTACCAAGAATATTGATACATGGACCGAGAGCCCGAAACATATCGATGTACAAGACTCACGGTTGATTATGACTGCATTCATCCACGCGCTTTCTGGGGGCGACAAAAGCTTATTGCTGACGGAAGCTCCATACATGATGCTTCGACTTGTCTCTCTTGCTACTGACGCTGCCACGCAAGATCTAATCCCGGAGGTTATACGATTGACAATCGAGTATGACTGGTTGAGGCTACTTGATACGAGCAATCGAGATAACGTTGAGGTAGTTATTCGGTACCTTTTTGGCTCCATGTAGTGAGTACTCGAACCGGGGCTGTGGATCATGGGTGCTGATGATGAAAAGCGCGTTGATCTGCCCTGGCCACAATCGCCCCTTTGCCGTGACACCTTCAATCCGGTCCCAAATAATAAACACAATGCATACCAGCGACTTTCTTGATCTGACGGCTCGTGCGATAATCAGCCTCAAACCGGCCCAATCATCCTCCGAGGCTAGTGGGTGTTGCTATTTCACGCTCCAAAAGCTACAGTATCTCATGACTCGATTCAGAGTTACACCACGAGACTTTCGGAGGATTGGCATACTTCTTCGACGGCCTTGCCAAGGCAGTACCTGAAAGCGAATTGGAATGCTGTTTCAGAGGCTACATTGCCGACTGGTGGAAATTCAACCACCAACTAATTATCGAATACTGCATGCCAGCCGTCCCGTCGAAAAGCCATCAAGAGCACTACGATTTGTGCATGGAAGTATGGATTCAAATCGCCCAGTTTCTCGGCCTCGAGTCAGCTATCGGTGAATTCGCAAGCGTGAACTGCCACAGCGGGAGATGTCCCATGGCATATCCGACTGTCATTCAAGGCGCTCGATTCGGCTGCGGTCGTTGTGCACGTACCTTGTACTGCGACGATCGATGCCAGGCAATGTAAGCGTTGTCGTCAAGTTCTGGGCGTGTTGCTAAAATTGAAGATACGTAGGGATTGGAAATTTGGTGGTATTAATCCACCGCACCAGCAGTTGTGCGGCGACAACCCGTCTTATGCCTTCCGCCGAGAGTAATTCCGTTTTGGACTCAAGAATAGAGTATTCTTCTCTTGGGTACAAGGATTAATGTAGGATACCTAACTAACAAATTATATAGTGGGATGCCTCTGATTGGCTCTGATCTGGGGCTTGCCATTGCGTATGAAGAGTAAATGGGGGAACCGTCGAAACCTAAACAATATACTTTAGCTTTCCCTCCGGCTAAAGATACGATATCCCGCTGTCCTATTACAAAGATGCTGGTCTTGAAGACATCGCGGGGCAGCTTCTCTGACCGAGAGAAAAGGGATAATGGGTATCAGGGGAGAACAAACATTAGACCCGCACCTCCTTTGCACAGGGCTCTAATACGCATCAAACAAGGCTATATGCGCACATATATAAACTACATTCATAACTTGCAGAAAACGACTCTTCGCCTACGCACTGCTGGTACGCTTTATATCGGGTCGTCGTCGTCAGGTTCCGGTAGTTTGAGAGAACCCGGCGCGGAGCGACGGGTAACCGCTGCGAGAAACACGTCAACATCATTCCTAAAGATAATGGAGGCGGAATGGACTGCGTAATGGCTAAGTTCTGTAATGTTTCGGGTGGCTGCTTGGTTGTTCGAGCAAAAGAACATATGGTTCTGCTGTGGAAGTGGCATGTTCGGCGGTAAGCGCGAGAGCGAGCATCTCCGGATCGTATATATCAGCGCGCGGTCCGAGGGCTCGGCCGCCCGTAATTATTTTACGTGCTAAATGGTATGCGCAGCATCCAACTTCTATCCTTCGACACCCATGTCGTAGGTAGAGCCATTTGCGGATTCGGGGTTTAGAGCTTTGCATCACGTGACGAACGCGGGAGTAACCGCGTCGCCAGCTCAACAAAGTTGCTCATAACAACGACGGCAAAACTTATGCTCTGAAACAACATACACTGACCATCGACAATGTCTGGGCCATCGCACCCCCGCTGGGGACGTATAGTCGGATCTTACACCGCTCCTTCTGATATGGGTCGATTGGATTTATCTGTGGACTCCGAGCTGACTGGACTTCAAGCGATGCAAGCGATATCTCAACTAGCTGTCGGAGCGCCCCGAGCAACTGCAGTAAGCGATATAGATATATCCGCCCTCGAGTCTGTACTGCTCTTAGCCCGGGATCCTTCAACTCTCCGTCACCTTGCAAACCCACCTGTCATCAGCAGCTGTATCCATCTGATGAAGGCAATGATCAGCAGGTCTTCTAAAGTTGCATCGGTAAGTAAATTGTCCTTCACCCTAGTCTTGACCTGATAGTCTGCAAGCCATTTGCCTACGAATATGGGTATCTTTGCTTCAAGCTATTTATTGCCGCTCTGAACGTTTGCCTGTTAGAACGGTGGAACAAAACGGAACAAGCACTGGCAATGTGTACTCGGTTTCCTGATGTTGCTACCCATACCCCGTTTTGGATGAAACTTGCTACGATGGTGGATAATCAATTTGATGTCCTAAGTGCGGGAGGTGATTGCGACTGGGTTCTGGGATGGTCTATTTCGAGCCGACATCCTCGGCAAACCCCGCTGCTTCTGCGCTCGGATGTTTCAAGCCTCTTGAATCTGTTGTGGGACGACCGGAAACACTTGCTCCCTGCTCTGATGTCATATCCTTCTGCTTCTTCTGGTCTATCGGGGCTTTTCTTCCTGCTTTCACGATTCGTTTCTCGTGAGCGGTACGGCTATTACATTTCCGTATATATATGTGTCATGCATGCTAACTATCTTCCCCAGTTATGCTCATAACAATCCAAATTGGGAAACGCTCAAGGTTAGGGTGTACGAGCTTGCCTTGAGGTACGCGCTAGTTGCAGACAAGTCCCAGCGTGAGGCAACCCTGCGGGTTGTTGACGAGACCAATATTGTCGATACATGGGTCAATACCCCAAAACACACGGACGCGCATGACTCGCGATTGATCATGACTGCGTTCGTCCACGCACTTTCAGGAGAGGACAAACACTTGCTTCTGACGCAGCATCCACACATTCTGCTTCGCCTTGTCTCTCTTGCTACCGACGCTGCCACCCAAGACCTCCTCCCCGAGGTTATACGATTGACAATCGAGTATGGTTGGTCGATGCTACTTGATTTGGAGGATCACAATGGTCTCGAGGTATTTGTGCAATGCCTTTTCGGCTCTTTATAGTGAGTACTTGAACCAAAACTAAATATCCTGGACACTGATGTCGCATAGTGGGTTGATCCGTCCTACTCACAATCGTCCTTATACTCTGACATTCCTCACTCGATCACAAATCCTAGGTATGCTGCGCAGTGGCGATTTTCTAGATCTGACGGCTCGTGCAATAATCCGCCTTCAACCGGCAGGATCGCCCTACGAGGCGGGTGGGTTCCCTTTCATTCTTCAAAGGTGACATAGCCTGACCGGCCTTAGAATTGAATCGCAGGACTCTGGAAGCCTTGACGCGCGTTTTTAACCGTCTCGCCGAGGCAATACCTAAAAGCGAATTGAACCACAATTTCGGAGATTACGTTCCCCACTGGTGGAAATTCCACCAATACCTACGTATTAGTCGATACTGCATACCGACCGTCCCATCGATCGGTCATCAAAAGCATTACAACTTGTGCATGAAAGCCTGGTTCCAAATTGTCCAATCCCTCGGTCTCGGACAAGCGACCCGTGAATTTAGGAGCGCGAAATGCTATAGCGGGAGGTGCCCCATGGCGTATTCAGCAGTCATCCCGGGCGCTCGGTTCGGCTGTGGTCGTTGTGCACGGACGTTGTACTGCGATGATCGATGCCAGGGAATGTAAGGATTGACACCAATTTTCGAACCTTTTGCTAAAACTCGATATATGTAGAGACTGGAAGTTTGGTGGTTTTACTCCACCACACCAGCGGTTGTGCAGCGACAACCCTGCATACGTCTTTTGCTAGGGGGAAGTTCGTTTTGGATTCAACAGAGTATTCTTTTCTATGATACTCGAGTTAATGTATAGATACCCAACGTCAAGGAAGTTGACGTCTATTGATGTCTATGGTTCCATGATCTAATAAACTTATATAGGGAGATACCTCAGCCAGTTCTAATCCGGGACCTTCCATTCGCCTACCCCAGATTCCAAAGATAGGGTGTCCCGCCTACCCTATCAGGAGGATGTTGGTCTTGAAGGTGTCGCAGAAGAGTTTCTCATCCGGAGAGAAGACTGTTGGCTGTTAGAAGAGAATCAGAACACGTACCCTTTGGCTTGTAGCCCCTTCATACGCGGCTTTAATACATGTGCCAAACAAAGCTATATGCGCGCGAAACACATTCGCGCGCATATAAACTACATTCAAAACTTGCATTAAAACACATAACTCTCACTATCCTTGGTGCCACGATGATTCGTCGATGCTCAAACTGCAACTGCCCATGGGACGCCCAAGTACTAGTCTTCCTTGCATCCGCCGTCATCCGCTCATAACTCGAACACGAATAATGAGATCAAAGACGTATCGTATCGTCCAAGTTCAGACAAACAACTTCATATCACTATACACGATCATCAGATTCAAAAAGTTCAGAAAAGTTCAACATCAAACGTCCGTCTAAAAGCGTTCGTTCAATCGTAAAAAGCGTTCAAGCAAACGTTCAAAAAAATTCGTAACGAGATCCAAGGTCCAGTCATCCCAGCCTTCTAGCGTTCAATCAAAAATTCATAAGAGTCCGGTCATCACTATCAATCGCACTTTAAAACCTTGTCGATAACGTGTAGAACTCCCAACTTGGAGGTAACGTCCCTCCGGAGAATGATCGCCTTGCTCTGGCCGCATCGAACGTAATGGACACCGTCTTCGTAACTCAAGCGGAGCTCCTTGCCCGATTCAGCGGTTACTTTGTGGACGTTTTGAAATATAGTCGAGTAGACGACCTCGCCAAAGAAAAAGTGGTTTTTCAGGACCCCGGGGGTGTGGTCGTCGTCACAGTCGGAATCGTAAAACGCCTGGTCGGTCGGAACAAAGACCTGTTTATAGAATTAGAACACGTCGAGAGAGATTTGAGAACGCGCGCTTACGGTGCTCTTGAAACCGTTGTCTACACAGTCCAAGAGACCAGCTTTTTGAAGTCCTCCACCAAACTTGGCAAACCCGTAGGGTGCGCTGCTGACGAGGGGCTTCCAAAGGAGGTCGGATACCTTCTCCGGTAATGTGAGGACCTTGTCGATGATACAGATGATGACGTTTTTGTACGACGACCTGGCCACGACTTTGGCGCTATCGACCGGGCGGTCGATGATGATCGAGGGACCGTCGTTTGACCGCTTCTTGCCGCTCGAAGAAAATTGGTCGATAATCTATCATGCCAAAGATTAGGTTGGGGGACGTTAATGGGAGAGCGGCAGAAACGACGTACTTGAACCTGGTTATTATCAAGGAGTCCATATGCCCGCTTGGTGCGTCGCGGCCACCTGAGACCCGAGGAAGCAGACGAACGGGACTGTCTAGCGCCCCGACGAGTGTATGAGCCGTTGTTGATTTTAAAGTCGTCCTCGGGGCTGCCGTAAACAGTGCTGTACGAGACAAGATCCAAGGGGTCGTCGTAGTTTGAATACTTGGAATCGTATGCCTGCGAACACACGCGAGTCAATTGACGCGAGGACACGGGTTTAGTTGGACGTACGCTATTTTCGGGAATCAAGACGGTGACCGTCTGGCTCTGAAGTATATCGGCGACATAGCCGCCTTCCTCCGATTCGAGGACTTTTTGCCAAACGTCTTTCGATTCGCCGAGCTCAAGCGTGTCGAACTGAGTGAGGAACCCGGAGATGAAACCGTCACCATCTGAATAACCACGGTGCGTCACGGGCGAAGCCTGCACGAGGGTCGACACCGCGAGGAAAGCTGAGACGAGCACGGAAGAAAACATCGTGGAACGACGACGCAGCGGACGAGACAAGCGGGGGGGAGCTCGCTGTCCCAACCAGAGCACGATTCAGCTCGAATTTATGGCTGATGGATGACGCGCAATGTGGTCCCAATATCAATTCGTTGGGCTTGGCGAAGGCTGAATGACAGGCCGAGAGCAAGGCGATCTGCAAGTAAAGCGAGCAGCCATGGCGGTGCGGTGCAATGGCATGGGCCAGAATGAGTTTGGCCCAATTTGGCCCGTGCCGAAGTGTCCAGCAAATTGTTGGGCGTGCTAAAATGACCCGAGCCTCGTTGATTAAGCATGGAGCTAGGGTAGACGACGATGACACGCCTTGAACAATGGCCCAACGTGTGCAAATTGCCAACAGCACGAAATCAAGCATAAAGAAACCAAATTGCAAAATGTGACCTTGGTCTCATCATTGACTATTCGAGCACCGAGATCGAATATTTCCGCCATGTCCGATTGGACCTTGATGAACGGGTGTCATGGAAAGACGCGTCTGGAAGGAAACCTCGAGGCCAACCCACGAGATTAGCGCCCCAACGCCAAGTCCTAATTCAATGCCACAGTTCAGTCGCTTGTCCCGCCCATCGGCCTTGAATTATGGGCCCTCGGCGCTACGAGGCATTTCCCAGTGGGTCGGGGGTTCTTGATCGAATATTGAATGGGACCTGACATCCCCAACTGTCGATCCGCTTGAGGTGATTGCCGGGCTGAGCGCTCATTACGTGTAAAGTTGCCACGAGGTGCTCGACACGCATGTTTTCGACGCTGATGATTATTACACCTAATCTGAACAATTTTAATCTCAGCACGCTCAGCATTCGTTCATCGTCCTCAAACGACCTGACAGACGAAGGAAAATGCTCACCTTCCCGCTTGGTTCCTCCGACTCGATAGCAAGTATATTATATGCGGTTTGTAATTTGACTCACGTTTGGATACTTTCGGTCCTCTCATTCGCTCGCTGGAGCCTAGAACAAAGCTAGCACACATGGGGTCTCCTGTTGATTCTTTCGGTTTATTTTTCTTGGCTTGAACACTGCCCCTGCGCGCGTACCGTAGCGTGCTGGCGGGCCTGAATCTTAACCTTTGGTGCCTGGATGATCAGCAATATGTCTGCATCGAGTAATTTGTAATTAAGTTAGTGGTGGAATTTGAAGTAAAAACTCGCTCGATACGGCAGCAACTCACCCGTCCTCGTCTCCTATGCGTCAGGTGGAATCCCGGTCAAGCACGCGGCCAAGACTTCGCGGTTTTCGATGGAATCGCACGCCGAGTCCTGTCGCGTTTGGTAGCGAGGCCGTCGAGCGCACCGCCTGGATAAGCGACCCGAGCTATGACGCGGTTTAAGCACTCGAGCGAACAACGTTGGTGCCAAGACCATCAAGCGCCCTGAAATCACTAGAGGAAAATATTGGGGTCAGTACATACTCTGTACGTATAGTGGCTGACTTGGAGATTTTCGCGTGATGAGAGTCTGTATCAAGTCTACGTGGGGATTGGTTCGCCCTTTGATCGGAGTTATGGTGATTGGAAGTCAAACGTTTGAAAAATGAGAGGCAAAGTCGTGCGAGCGCCATGGCAATATAAACTATGATCTTAGCTCACCGCACACCAGTCATATCACAGCAACCTTGCGTATGATTTCCGCTGAGGTACTTCCGTTTTGGAACTCAACGCAGTCTTCCTGCCTTTCTCGAGGTTAGGGTTGATATATGGATAGCCATCATTGGCGACAAGAGAGTTTGGCATCCAGTCTCAATAGCCGGTTCCACCAAAGGAGAATATGTAAAGGGGTAACATCTGGTCGATTCTATGTAATACGGTGTATTCGTATGAGTGGTGAATATCGCTAAAGAGCGGTGACTCATCGCCGCGTGATCCATCGACAGCCACTAGTTTCAAAGCCCGCTTCAGTTCAGAGACGAGATGGACGGAGATCGAAAGAGCGTACATTCAAGAAACGCGTCTCAGGCCCTTTCCTGTGTGTGGCGGATTTACCAGCAGATGAGGAGAGTGCGTTCCCGTGAGTTATCGCTACAGCTTTGGTAAAGCCAGTGGAGCCAGATGCTAGGCGCAGACAGAGTACATCATCCCATTGGTCCTCTCTACTTTCAAACGGCCGTGTCTCCTTTCCATCTAGCTCCTGGGTGATCGCGTGCTGAAGAGCCCCAATACTCGTTCTCTCGAGGTCGGGACAACATTCCAGTTCATCTTCTAGTGCATCAGACGCGATAGCTAGAGGCAAGATAGAAGGGTTAAGGTCGGAGACGAGAACGGTGCTCAGGTGGCGTAGATACGCTGTCCGTTGTTCGTCGTCGTATGTAAGTTTGGGGAGGATGCATGGAATAGCATCGACAAAAACACAAGCCCAGAAAAGCGTGATTTGCTCTTGATGCGAGTCGGGCTATCGTGGAGGAAGAATTGCAGGTGGTGGACAGCGACAGGATGAAATGACTCACGTGACACATTACCACGCGTCCCTTGACACGTGTTTCTGTCGAATCGCTTGAGCGAGCTTTGCAGCATCGTCATACAGTAATAATGACCACATTGCACACGCCGCTGGTTCTTCAACCCTAAAGCCGGTGTAGACCTATTTATGAAGGCACAAGAATTTCAAAATTTCAATAAATTTGTTTGAAAATACATGCGTGGTCAAACTTGTCTCAGGCAGCCAGGCCGACCACAACCTCTTTACTAGATTCTACTACGGACGTTGATACTAGCTCAACATTGGCGACTTTGGCACCAGAACCGTCTGTCATGGTTACAAGCTCAGCGTCAGCCATCCACCCCTCATTTCCAGTACTCACCGAGCGACCAGAGCGTCATGAGCACGTCGTTCTCCCCACGATGATTCAAGATTCCTTCGGGAATCTGTAGAAAGCGAATCAATACCGCATATATCCACCCATAAATATCAAACATACCGGATACACCGTCTGTGGGCCAAAGTTTGACGTGAACCTATGACCCGAATCAGTCTTGGCGCATCCCAACACCCTAGTAGCAACTCACCTTCCAAACTGCCACCCGTTCACGTACAGCATCACCCGATAGTTGCTGCTCGGTGTCCTCTCAAACTTGAACGCAATAGGCGCATCCGTCGCCTTGTCGATGTTCAACCTAAACTTGGCCTTGTACGCCTTGACCCCAGCCTTGCCAATTCCCGCAAACGGCGTGCAACTCGCGTCGGTCTTGCTCGAGTTCCAAGCAGAGGTAAATTTATAGTTTGGGTAGATGGCACCAATGCGCTCGACATAGAGACCGCCGGTGTTGAGTGGACCGCGGGCGATGTCGGTTGTATCCTCGCCTTCGACGTTGCCGATAAGCTTCCAGGACGTAAAGTCGCCGCCGCCGTAGAGCTTGTAGCCGCGGATGCCGCGAGGGATCTACATCGACGTGAGTGAGCCTAAATCGCCGCTCGACAATCAAAGCTCACCTTGAAACGTTCCTCCAGACTCCAGTCGTCCTCAAGGCCTATGCCCAGACGCATCGGTCACATCCTCGGTTGTATTAGAACTCGGCTTACCCATATTATCCACTAGCACCGTAACCACATTTGTCCCGTCTCGCTTAATCAACTCATCCGGGAACCCGATGTCCCTGGTAACGTGGTCGCTGTTACGCCCGCCTTGCCCCGACTCGAGGAACGCGCCGTTGAAGAAAATGCTGTACCCAAAGTGGTCTCCTCTGTGGTGTGCTGCTCAGCTTTGAGGAACAAGCGATGAGTTATGAACTCACCCTTCGGGATAGATTTTCATACCCCACGCATACCCATCAAACCTGCCCCTGTACAATAGGTTCCCTGTATCTCGTCAACTCGTGCCTCTATACTCTCCAAACCCACACTTACCTTGATGATACCCATACTCGTCTCCATACAGATACCACTTGCCATCCCAAGACCGCATATCCCACGGCCGTTTCGTCGAGGTCTTGGTCGCAACCGTCCATTTGGAATCATCAAATTCGGGCGCGACCTCGGGCAACGAGTCGATACATCTCCACTCGAGATTTTTGAGGCTGGGAAGCTTGGGCGTCAAGTTCGCGACCCCAACCGTTCCCTTGAGCGTCCCAATCGCCGTCTTGAACACTCTGACGCTCCTGCCATTCCAGGTGACACTTTGCACAAAAGACGGGGCGAGGACTTCAACGGTTGTCGTACCCGACTTGAGGTCTCCGGCAAGTGCAACCGTCGATCCGGCTATGGTCGCCTTTCG
>WSTG01000902.1:0-12851 GCA_019616325.1 Ceratobasidium sp. 394
GCTGACTAAGGTCCAGCTCCAGCTGCTTACCTAGAGAGAGATTTACCGGCTGGAGTGTTACGTTACGGTGGTTACTGGTCACGTGACCTGGGGTTTGACTTAGGCGGTAACGGCTAAGTCTCGAAAAATAAAGAAAATGTGGGTCTTCCCTGGGTAGGTCACAACATTATCCCCCCCTTAATACGCCCTTTTTGGAGGATTCTCGAAAAGGCGTTGATTACTAAGGGAAGACAAAAAAGGGGCTAGTCCCCACGTACACCCAGTCCACATTTCCTTCGATCCAGGCATCTCCCTCCTCCCCTTCTATGTCCGACCAGCACTTCATGATCCCGGCGCGGCTGTTGCCGAGGATCACCGTCGGTCGTACCTTCATGGTCTTCACATGGCTGTAACGCCCAGTAAAGTCCACCTCGTACTGGCTCAGAGCCTTGAGCGAGTACTTCCCATTCGTGTGGACCATGTCGTCCAGGATCCACACGTCCGCAGCCTCGGACAGCGCTCCGACGTTCCACACGTTGCACATCCGGCTGTGTGTCCCCTTGGATCGCGCAAACGCTGTCTTCCCGGTCTCCGTCTCTCCCTCCACTACAAGGATCCGGTGTCGCCTTCCCGGTGCTTTGGGAGGAACCTCCCGTTCAAACCACTCTTCGACTCGGTCAATGTGGTCCCGCAGTGCCGGAACGGGGAGGTCGACGGGTATAGCCGGGAGTAGGCCGGCGTCCTCCTTGTACGTGTAGTCGGCGTAGGCACGCACCGAGTTCCACACCGTCGTAAGCTGCAGGGGGCGCAGCTTCTTGTATCGCTCGTAGAAGTCGTCCTTCGACTCCACCGCAATAATCTCCAGACTGTCCTCGAGATCGGCCTGCGCGCAGGACCTTTTCCCGCCCCGTCCCTTCACCAGTATCTCTTCCATGGCCTCCTCCGTCAGTTCTCCCGCCATCAGCTCCTCCACCCCCTCTCCGTTCGCCCCCACATCCTTCCATAGATAGTGGAAGGCGGTCCGCGTTGGGTTCCCTCCTGGACCGTCGCGGAGTTCCTTCGGGGCGATGTTGGGGTGTGTCCCCTCGAAGTCCCAAAAGCAGGGGTTCCGGGTGTCCCACCCGTTCTTCCGGTGAACGCTTATTGTTAGTGTGTGGACGTGAAGTGGGCGTTCCGGGTCGAACTCCGGCTCGTCCGGGTCATGTCGTTCGACTGCGGCGAGGGTGCGCCAGCGGTTCGGTCGGGACCGACAAAAGGCTTCGAACCTCGCCACCAAATCGGCGGTAGGTTCCTCATGCAGCTTGCTCCAGGTGAGCAGGACTACCCTGGAGACGACACGGAAAGTTGGGGTGGCGGTCTGGGAAGGGGCGGCGTGGGACATTGTAATGGTAGTGGTGTTTTTAGTGAGAGTGGGAAGCCTCTGTCTTTTGGCTTTCCTTCCTCTTATCCTGCTGGGGTTCGCCCCGTTTTCTTTCGATTGTTCTGGCCTCTTTCTGCTGCTGAGATCTTTCCTCGGCCGCTGAGGTCTTCCTTCAGCCGCCAAGGTCTTCCTTCGGTCGCCGAGGTCTTCCTTCAGCCGCCGAGGTCTTCCTTCGGCCGCCGAGGTCTTCCTTCGGCCGACGCATCTCCGAGGGGTGCCCTTCCTCCGCTCCTTCGTGACACCGGCCCCGCAAGCGGGGACCCCCAGTGTCCACTCAGTCGACTGCGGTCAGTGCCCCCTCTCCAACCCCTCCGGTATAACAGTATTGCGGGTTGGTAGGTGTGGGTGTTTAGGTCATGTGATGGAAGTGTCGCATGACTTTCGGTTTGTTATTCAGGGGCCGACCCACGTGAATGGTCGTTATGGTTTCTGATCCGGCCCTGCATATATATGTATATATATATACCGCAGCCCTCCGTCTCGGTGGTCCATACTTTCAGTTGATACTCTCCATCCCCTCTTTTTACTCTCCTTACTCATATCACTGATGCCTTGCACCATCACCGCCCACTCCCAGCTCCTCGCCGCCTACAAGGTGCAGCAGGAGCAGCTATGCCGGCTCCAGGCGACCGTGGTCCCTCCTTCGGAGGCCACCTCCTCTCGGCCGATTGTGTCGGCCAATCATACCCGGTACTTGGCCGAGAAGGCCGAGCTGAAGGCCCGTCTGGATCGCCTCCAGGCGAAGCGGGCAGTCATGGCCGCCCGCATCACTTCGTTGTCGGATGACAACAACTCTATGCGCGCCACGCTCTCCTTGGCACAGAGGGTTATCTCAAGTCGGGACGTGGAGATTGAGGGTTTGGAGAGGGAGTTGGGGCAGGCGAGGCGGGAGTTGGAAAGGGTTAGGGAGAATGTGGGGAACCGGTCCAATCGGGCGCACCCGTATCGTCGGCCGACTCGGCAGTCTCCTTCCGTTATCGATATAGAAGATTAGGGTCGCAGCTTCTCTTTTTTTGTCTTGATAGAGTGTTCCTTTCTTCCGTGTTTTTTGAAATAAAGGATAGTCGTTGAGGGTCCCTGTGAGTGACTTGGGAGATAGATAAGAATAGTGGGCGTTGTCGTCTGAGTTCATACCCCCTCCTCCTCGTATCTCCCTTTCTTGTTCAAAATATGCGTGTCATCACCTTGCAGTGGGATTCCTTTAACTGTCATTGTGACTGGTTTCCGGAGGGGGATTACTGCCCCTTCTGTAATTCCGTGTGCGACGCGACTCTAGAAGACTTTGAGAGTGGTGTCGCTGAGGGCTTATGGTGTTGGTGGGGGGACGTTGGTGAGCCTATCGAGTACTTCGTCCCCGTTCTTCGTCTGAGAATTCTTTAATAGGTTGTGAGGACCAAGAAAAGGTGCAGTGGGAGCGGTCTTTGTCCCCTTCTCCTCCGCCAACGAACGAAAGGGGAAATGTCCCGGATCTTTCCAACTTCCTCGCAGAAACGACGGGTGGAGAGTCGCCGTGGGTGCATCCCATGAAGAGGAAGGCTGAGGAGCCTCCTTCCGGGGGCAGTGTCAAGAGGCCGCGTGTCGAAGGGGCTTTGCCCTCGCGCCCAGGACCCTGGGCGTGGACGTTCAAGGATCGTGACAGCGGGTTGGTTGCTTTGGACTCCCGCGTGAGGGATGTGGGCGCTGGTGTGGGCCCTCGGGGGGAGCCGAGTCGTGTGTATGCACCCTTTCGTCCTGTGGTGAAGAAGTAGGGGAGCGAGTGGTATAATGTATAGCTTATACAGTGTGCATTATACATCATAGCGTATCCTCCATTCGTTGCACTTCCACCTCGACCCTAACCTTCAGGACCATCGTGTCTTCCTCCCTGCATTCCGCCCAGGCTAGTGCCTTGTGGGATAGCCAATCCCTGAACTCGTTTTCGTTGGGCATTCTTGCCGCAACGAGGTCGTAGACCTCCTTCTCCGTGATTTCACGGAGGCATCCCCAATAACCCAGGGGGACTCCGGCCTTCCATTCACGGATGCACCTGGCGACCCATGCGATTCCGACTTGGGTGGTAGTATGGGTGGAGGGTGAACCGGAGTACATAGTAGTAAGAGATAGAGGGTGTGTTAGGTATGAGAGTAGTGTGTTCTTGCTGAGTTACCCTCCTGTTTACCATGTATATATACCAACACAACATCTATTTGCTACTATTCTATTTGGGGTACATGAAAATTTCATGACTAGCCTGGCTTCTATTCCCATTTGATTGGACCCTCGCCTTGTTGCGAGGGTCCTGCCGCTGCTTGGATGGGGATTCCTTCCTGTTGTTCTACTAGGTGCAATTGGTCTTCGCTTAGCAGGGGGGGCATTCCTTCAAAGGGGTCCTCTTCTTTGAAGGTCATGGATTTGAGGCTCCCCTCCAGGATCTTCATGTTCTCTTCCGCTTCCCGCAGGTATAGCCAGGTGGTGAAATCCAATTGGGTCGCTTCCTTTGCGGCGATCAGTCGGTACATTTCCTCGTCTCGCAGTCCTGACAGGGACCCCCAGAAGGGTGTGGGATCTAGCTTCACAATGCGTTCCAGTTCGCTGTTCACCCTTTCCCCAACGATGCCGGAGAGTTCCCATTCCTTCTCCAGTTCCCTTTGTCGGCGGGTTTCTTCTGACCTTTTTTGTTTGACCGCCTTGACTAGGGCGTCGACGTTCCCCGCCACCAGCCCCTCCATCACGTACATCCTTGTGCTCCTAAGCTTGGTCTTAGATTTGGGGGCTCCTGAGTGGCACCATCGTAACGGGCCTCATATGGGGTCGTAGTACCAATCTTTGTGGATTTGGCCCTGTTCAGGGTCGTGACGGGTTTGCGGGACCCAGTAGCTGATGTCTTGATCCCTAGTGGGTATGTGGTCCAATATGGAACCGGGTAGCAGCCGGTTGGCGTATCGTCGTGCTTTGGTAAGAAGCTCTTGTGATGTCTTGGGGTGTGGGGTAGGTACCCTGTTTTCTCGCATAAACCTATCGGCGAGAGTTCGGTCGGCTGGCATATAGTTGTAGTAATAGGACATTTGGCAGTAAGCGTAGGGTTCCTCTACGGGGTTCGTTTTTTGGGTGCCGCCTTGGTCCCCTTATATACCTTGGTTCGTCTCCGTTTTCTTCCGCCTGATACCGGTAGTGCTGTGTCGTTGGGCTGCTCCCATTGGTCCGGTATGGGGGCCGAGTCATCTCGTGAGCGCAAGTCATCGAGTAATTCGTCCATTCCAGCAAACTTTTCGATAGACTCCCAGGAATCTTCCGAAGGATCGTATCCTGTCCATCGGATTAGGTACTGCGGCTTCTCGCCATTCATCCGCCAATCCAGTATCTGTTCCACGTTGCACTCTTTTTCCCCGGACTCCGTAATGATGGGTGCCATCTTGGGTTGTACCCTGTCGAAATCGGTATCCGGGGTAACTGGTGACAGGAGTCCAATGTGGAAGACGTCGTGGATTTTCATCGATGGTGGGAGCTCTAACCGGTAGGCGTGTGAAGATATCTTTTCCGTGATAGTGAAGGGACCACCGCTCCAGTTGTCTAGTTTCTTTGATGGTCTCTTTGACCTTATATTGGTGAGGGATAGCCAGACCTTTTGTCCTACTTCGAACTCTTTGGTTGGTTTTGCTTCCTCCCTTTGTATTTGCATAGAGGCTTTGGCCTCGTCCCATATTCGCTGCATGGAAGACGCTTTAGAGGCGGCGGTCAGGCTTTCTCCTTCGCCTTCTGGGGCTGGTTTGGGCTCATTGACCCATTCAGGGTCTAGCCCGTATACCACCTGGAAGGCTGATAGTCCGGTGGCCTGGTTTTTGTGGTTGTTATGGCAGAATTCGGCTAGGGGTAACCAATCCACCCAGTCGTTCTGTTGGTATCCGCAGAAGGTTCTAAGGTATCCTTCTACCCATTGGTTCGTCCATTCGGACAACCCGTCCATTTGGGGGTGGTAGGCCGTGGAGAAGCTCGGTTGTATCCCGAGTTTCTTATATAAGGTCCTGATGAAAATGTTATTGAAAACTCTCCCTCGGTCTGATACCGTCGACTTGGGGGTGCCGTGTAATTTCCATACTTCCCTAATGAATAGTTCCGCCATTTCCTCAGCCGAAATGGTTTCTTGGCAGGGTATGAAGTGTGCCTGCTTGGAGAAACAGTCTACCACCGTAAGGATGCTATCATATCCCTTTGATGGGGGCAGTTTTACAATAAGATCGTATTCGATGGCTTTCCAGGGTTTGTTCGGGATATCCAAGGGTTTCTGTTGAACTGTAGTGTTATGTGGCTTGGCCCTCCCACAGATTTGGCAGGAATCAACGAATCGATTTACTTGAGCTTTCATTCCGGGCCAGTAGTATCCTCTCTTAACCAGGTCTAGGGTCTGGGACTGGCCCTGGTGTCCGGCGATCTTGGAGTCGTGGTAGGTTTCTAGTAGATTCCTTCTGATGTCCTTGTCTTCGGGTATGTATATTCGTCCCTTGTACCATAGCAGATCCTCTCTCCATTCGTACTTGTCAAACTGCTTCCTGACCGAAGGGGGCAGTTGGTCCTTGTTTCGGGTACTAGAAATCAACTCGGTTAGTGAGGGATCTTCAATCTGGGCTTCTCTAATATCCTGTATCAGGTCTATCTTTATGGACGCGTTGAACCCGATGAACTTTTCCGTTGGTAGCATTACCATCGGTGGGTTGGGCACATCGCTATGGTCGTGTCTTCTGGATAATGCGTCAGGTTTAGTGGACATCTTCCCGGGTCGGTAGACGATGTGGAAATTGAAAGCTCCCAGTATGGTGTGCCACCTTGCGTGTCTCCTATTCCAGACTTGGGCTTCCTGCCAGTACTGCAGGTTTCAGTGATCTGTGTATACCGTAACCGGAATTATCGTCCCTTCCAAGTATAGTCTCCACTCCAGGAGAGATTGGATTATCGCCAATAACTCCTTGTCGTGGGTGTCGTAGTTCCTTTCTGGAGGGGTGAAGCCTTTGGACATAAACGCTATTGGATGCATTCTGTCGTCCTCCCCCTTCTGGCTCAGGATGGCCCCCATAGCAACGCCGGAAGCGTCTGTTTCTAGATAATAAGGTTTGTCCGGGTCAGGGTGTATTAGCACCGGCTGCAATCCTATTCTTCTTTTAATTTCGGCGAAGGCTTCTTCGTGGGCTATGGTCCATTCCCACCTAGTGTCTTTCCATGTTAGTTCTGTTAGCGGTTTGGCTACCTTACTGAAGTTCTGGACAAATCTCCTGTAGAAGTTAGCAAATCCTAGGAAGGACTGTAGTTGTTTGACGGTGGTAGGTGACTTCCATTCTTCTATCGCTTGGACTTTCTTCTTCTCCATGGAGACTCCTTCTGGTGAGACCACTATCCCGATGAAATCCGTAGTGGTGGTGTAGAAGTTACACCTATGGGGTTTGAGGAAGAGATGGTTTGCCCTTAGTCGGTGTAGAACCTCCCTAAGGTGAACGGTGTGTTCCTCTATGTTGGAGGAGAAAACCACTATATCGTCCATGTATACAACCATCGTGACGTCGATGAGGTCGTGGAAGATGTGATTCATTAGCCGTTGGAAAGTGGCTGGTCCGTTTCTAATCCCAAATGGCATTACCAGGTATTCGAAGAGACCTTCCTTGGTCCTGAAGGCGGTTTTCCATTCGTCCCCTTCTCTAATCCTTATGTTGTTGAAGCCCCATCGGATGTCCATCTTTGAGAAGATCTTTGCTTCTTTAAATTTTTCAATCAAATCCGCCTGCACAGGCATCGGAAATTGATCGGGTTTGGTGATAGCATTCAGCCTTCGGTAGTCCACTACTAACCGTAGCCCCCCGTCCGCCTTCTTGATGTAGAAGCATGGGGCGGCTATGCTAGAGTTGCTGGGTCTTATCTTTCCGTCTTTGAGTTCTTTATCCAAGTACTCTTTAAGTGCTCTGGACTCAATGGGTGACATGGGGTATGTCTTAGCCAGTTTTGGTAGTTCGGCGCCTTCCTGAAACTCTATGCTACAGTCGTAGGGTCTGTGTTCTGGGAGTTCGCTAAAGCCTTCTTCTTGGAAGAGGTCTACGAAGTCGGTTATGCTCTCGGGTATAACCGGTTCCTCCTCCAGCCTTGCCTCTTTGGCCTGAACCTCTTCTGGGTAGGTGATACTTAGGTCGTTCCAGTCGATGATCGGTTTAGTGTTCCGCAACCAATCCCGTCCTAATATCAGTTCTGTGTCCCCTAAGGGTAGTACGTAGAAGTTGCAATTGAGCGTTTTCCCTTCTACATCTACTCTTAGGGTAGCCTTCTTTGTAATTGGCTCTTCCACTTCCTTTCCGTCTATAGCTATTACCTTCTTTGGAAAGCGGAGTGGTTCTGTTATTACCCCTTTCTCCTCCGCATAATCTATATCCATAAAGTTCCTAGTAGATCCGGAATTGATTAGGGTCTTTGCTGGGTCCATGATTCCCTCCACTGCAATGTATATTGTTGATTGATTGTCAGATTTCTTGAGGTAACATACATGCGGTGGAGTCTGTTTCTCGGGACGTCCGGACATGGCCGCCAGGTCCCTTACTCGTTTTCCGAGTCTGATGAGTATTCCGATGGTGTTTTAGCCGCTTTACCTTTGACAGTATCTGTGTTAGCGTTTGCGTCATAGGTCCATTTGCCTTTGCAGTGCTTTATCATGTGTCCGGGCTTCACACATTTCAGGCAGAGACCCTTATCTCGGCGTCGCTTCTTTTCCTCGTCAGGGATTTTGACTACGCTCGGGGCGGAGGGTTTGGATACAGTGGCGGCTTTACCGTGGTCCGTATTAGGCGTGTTGTGGTTACTCCGGTCCTGGTTCTCCTTTTTGTGGCTATTCCGCGAGTTGGTGAATACCATGTCGTCGGCCTTGCCTGCGAAGATTACCCAGTTGTCGAGCGTCCAGTTGTCAGTACTGGAGCCGGAGTAAATAGCCATCCTAGTTACTTCTGCCCGTACCTCCGGTTTCAGTCCCTCCTTAAACTTATCTATCAGTGCCTCTTCGTTTCATCCGACCTCCAGGGCCAATGTCCTAAAGCTCGTAGCGTAGTCCTGGGCACTTCCAGTTTGCTTCAGGGCCGATAACTTTTGGACGGCCTTTTCCTTCTTGACAGGGTCTGCGAAGGATTCAAGGAAGGCTTTCCTAAAGACTTCCCAGCTTTGGAAGAACTCATGGGGCTCCCCTTCCAGGAACTTTCGGAGCAATGGTTGAGCCCAATCATCGGCCTTCCCTTCTTCCATGTTGGTAAGCATATTGCGGATTTTCCTGTTGTCGTCAAGATCGAAATCCCCGTAGTCCGCAAAATCGGCGCCATGTCCAACAGCCCCGAAAACACTGACCCAACGCATGTATTCTACCTCAAGAAATCAAACAAAGAATCTATCATCTATGCGTCGGTAGAAGGAATCATGGAACCCGCCAAAACCCTTATCGACTCCGGATCCTCAAGGAACTTCGTCGACACAAGATATGTCAAGGAAAACCAGCTAGAAACAACGCTACTGAAACACAGTAGGGCAGTTATTGCAATCGATGGAAACGAGATCGAAGAAAGGATCTCCCAAAAGGCGACCCTGGAGGTCGAAATAGAAGGAAAGAAATGGCAGTGCACCTGTTACGTGATGCCCCTAGGGGGAGTAGATCATCCTAGGAAAGGATTGGCTTGAAGAAGCAAACCCCATCATCGGATGGAAGGATCTTTCCATTACTTATCAAGACAAGATTATGGGAAAATCAGCAACGGAGACAACGACGGAACCGGACATCCCAGAAGAGTTTTCAGAGTACAAAGACCTCTTGCAGGAGGAGGGGTTCAGTGAGATGCCAGAGCACCGGGTATACGATTGCGCAATTAACTTCACTGAAGGAGCAGAACTCCCTAGACCAGCCAAGTCCTACCCAATGTCCCCGGCAGAATCACGTGCTCTCAAATAATACCTAGACAAGGAACCAAAAGACGGAAAAATTAGACCAAGCACATCACCCATTGCCTCCCCCTGCTTCTACGTAAATAAGGCGGACGGAGGGCTTAGGTTAGTAGTGGACTACCGGAAACTGAATGCAATCACCAAGCCAGACCAGTTTCCAATGCCAATACAAGCCGATTTGGTTGAGAAGCTTAAGGACGCCAAGATATTCACCAAGATGGACATCCGTTGGGGTTTTAACAACATCCGTATCAAGGAAGGAGACGAGTGGAAGACGGCTTTCAGAACCAAGGAAGGACTGTTTGAGTACCTAGTAATGCCCTTCGGGGTAAAGAACGGGCCTGCGACCTTCCAGCGCTTCATGAACAAAATATTCCACGACATCATTGACGTCTACGTAGTAGTATACATGGACGATATCCTGATTTACTCCGATATGGAAGAGGAACATACCAGACACGTTAAGGAAGTCCTTAACTGACTCCGAAAACACCACTTGTTCCTGAAGCCCCACAAGTGTAGGTTTTACACCACCCACACCAGCTTTATCGGTATTGTCATTACCCCGGAAGGGATTTCAATGGAAAAGGAAAAGGTGAAAGCGGTAGAAGAATGGAAGGAGCCAACCACGGTCAAACAGATGCAGGCCTTCCTGGGCTTCGCCAACTTCTACTGGAGATTTGTAAAGGACTTTAGCAGGATCGCAAAACCACTAACAAATCTGACTAGGAAGGAAACACCCTGGAGGTGGGGACTGGAAGAAGCGAACACCTTCAAGGCGATAAAAAGGGAGATATGTAAGGAACCGGTGCTGGTCCACCCGGACTGGAAGAAACCTTACTATATGGAGACAGATGCATCCGGAGTAGCCCTGGGAGCGGTACTCAACCAGAAAGGGAAGGATGGTAGACTACACCCTATAGCTTTCCTCTCGGAAAGCTTTACCTCTCCACAACTGAACTACAATACCCACGATAAAGAGTTATTGGCCATTATACGAGGACTTGAGCATTGGAGACTATTCCTGGAAGGAACTGAGACCCCAGTAACGGTGTACACCGACCACTGGAACCTCCAATTCTGGAATAGGGCCCAAGGCTGGAACAGAAGACACGCAAGATGGCATACGATCCTTGCCTCATTCAATTTCACCATTGAGTATAGGCCGGGCAAAATGTCGGAGAAACCGGACGCACTATCGAGAAGGCATGACCATAGCGACACAGAAATAACCCTGCAGATTATGATCTCGGAAGAAAAATTCATAGGGTTCAGAGCAGAGGTTACGGAGAATCTCTTAGATGAAATCCAGGAAGCCCAAGGAGAGGATGAATCTCTAACAACCCTCATTTCTAGCACAGAAGGGAAAGAAGCCCTACCACCATCCATAAGGAAACAATTCGATAGGTACCAGATTGAGGAAGGGATCCTTTGTTACGACGGACGAGTCTATGTTCCTGAGGACAAAGACATCCGCGAACGGTTACTGAAACTATACCATGATCACCCCATTGCTGGACACCAAGGGGAGCAAAGGACAGCGGAACTCCTATCCGAAGGATATTACTGGCCGGGGATGATCACTCAGGTGAAAGGGTACGTAGGATCCTGCAGGGTCTGCAGAAGGACCAAAGGACATAAACAACCAAGCGAAACTAAGCCACTACCAAACCCCATAAAGCCATGGAGGGACATCCCTTACAACTTCATTGTTAAGCTACCCGTGTCAAATGGATATGATAGTATCCTGACGGTAGTAGATCAATACTCTAAACAGGCACACTTCATCCCCTGCCTGGAGTCTACCAATGCGGAAGAACTAGCGGACATCTTTATTAAGGAAGTCTGGAAGCTGCATGAAACACCCGCAAGAACGGTGTCTGACAGGGGGGCAACATTCAATAGTCAATTTCAGTGGGCGCTATACCAAAAGCTGCAGATCCAGCCCCAGTTCTCCACCGCTTACCACCCTCAAAGCGACGGGCTAGCAGAACGAACAAACCAGTGGGTAGAAGGCTTCCTAAGAATGTTCTGTAACTATCAGCAGAACGACTGGTCCAAGTGGTTACCAATAGCCGAATTCTGTCATAACCAACACAAGAACTCCACAACAGGTATATCCGCCTTCGAGGCAGTATATGGGGAGAACCCTCAGTGGTTGGCTCCCCGCGAGGAAGAAACCAGAGACAGATCAGTACCGGCCGCAGAGGCCTTAACCAAGAAGATGAGAAAGGTCTGGGACGAAGTCTCGGCGGCCATGAACCTCCATAGAGCAAAAGAATCACCCAGGAAAGAGTTTGAAGTAGGAGACTGAGTGTGGCTCTTGCTATCCAACATCACCATGCAACGGCCGTCCAAAAAGCTGGACGATAAGAAGGGAGGACCCTTTGATATCATAGAGAAGATATCCTCCCACACCTACTGACTCAAACTACCCGACACAATGCGGGTACACAACGTCTTTCATGTCAGCCTGCTGACCAAGTACAAGGAAGACAAAACATTCCATGGACAGCAAATTCGACCACCGCCAATCAAGACAAAAGAAGGAGAAGAGGAATGGCAGATTAGTCATATCGTCTCCTGGAAATGGAAAAAAGGAAAGCTATTTTATCGAATAAGATGGGAGGGTTACAGCCCGATTGAGGACACAGAGGAGCAGGCCGAGAAATTTGCCACCATGAATGACTTGCTGGAGGACTTGCGCAGAAGGGAGCCCGATGCACCAATGCCAGGACAGGAGGAGTCACCTAGAAATGACTTGACGGGCAAGACAAAGAAGAGCAAACGGTGTGGCAGACGGGTATAAAAGGACCTTGGAGCAACCTACCAAACCCAAGTCGACCAGCTACCAACTACTATTGCGACACACACACACACACACAAACAATGCCCGCAAACCGCTACCACATCCTGACAATGCTATCAAGGGCCGCCGTGCAGGGCGCGCCGATCCTCCAAGGTCCACCGATCACCCTCTCCCGCCTCCTGCGGGAGGAGCCCACTGTATATGACAACATAGAACAGGCCCGCAGGTACGCCAGTAGACTAATGCCTGGGGTAAAACTCGGGTGGATCCCTAGAAGGGAACACCTCGAGGGAAATTGGGTAGCCGAAAAGGTATACTGGACCCAAAAAAGGGTCTCCTCAAATGGTGCCATTCAGGGGCACCAAGGACCCAAGCCGCCCTGAAGCGCACGCCGATGTACGTAATCGACAACCCGGTAGGTTCCAACGTAGACGCCGTCGTGAAGGCGGCCAAACAACAGAGGAAGGAGCAAGGCCTCCCTAGGCAATCAGCGAGGAGGGTGCTGGATTGGGAGGCCGAAGAGGAGGTTCGGAATAGGGTCTATGAGGAGACCCTAAAATTCTGCTTGATGCCACCCAGTTGTTACTGCATCAGGAAAACAGTCTTGGTCTACCAAGACATCTGGGTCTACCATAGACATCTGTAGACATGTCATGTCTACAGGAGATCTACAGTTGTGCCTGTAATCTCTTGTGTCTACTGTAGACCTCTGTA
>WSTG01000903.1:0-10471 GCA_019616325.1 Ceratobasidium sp. 394
TTAGCTCCATATAGAGATATATGGCACACCCGGCTTGCGCCAGCTCATACGCACGACGTTGATGCTTACCCACATGAATCTCAGTGGGAAATATGTGGTACATGAGCTGCATACTACCGACACGAGTTTAGTTGGTGATGGGCCGACAGAAATGCTTCATGCCAACGAGATCCCGGGACGAAATATTATGGTTGATGCCCGGGGATTTTGGGAGGATATTTGTCCTGGCACCGGGATGCGCGTGGATGCAGGAACGATCGAGCACCGAGGTATTATTCCATTTACTCGAACACGAGCCGCTTGCATATCACCCTGTAGTGCTTTGTGTAGGATACGTGTTCACCGAAATACCCTCGAGCGCAATGTTCCCAGCACCCCAAACACGCCGGGTTGTTTGCCTAGGCGATACTAGTTCAGCCCATCATATTGTTCCACTGTGCGTCTCTGACGGCGTATACCCTTCACTTGTCGTACACGAGTCAACAAACGCTTGGATACCACCGCATATTGATCAGCAAAATCTCTATGGAGGAAGGCGCAAAACGTGAGCTCTTTGGGGTTGTTGTCACTCCATCTATAATTTCTCTTATTAGGCCACAGTCGGTCCGCGAGAAAGCGATAAGCAAAGGCCACTCAACACCAGACATGGCAGGGGCGTTTGCCCGCTCGGTCAAAGCAGAGAAGTTAGCGTTGACTCACTTCAGCGCAATGTAACACGCACCCACTCACACCGCAGTATCACCATACTCATGAACACCCACCTGCAGGTTCAAGAATCCATCCCCAGGTCACCCAGTCATGCGTGAGATTGCTCGGCAGGCGACGGTTGCCTGGGGTAGACGTGGCGCCAACGCAATTGCTGCACATGACTTGTTTTGGATCGACATACCTCAGCTGCAGGTCGAGGAGCAGACTCCGAGTGTTGCTTTGGACCCCGAGGAGATGGTTTGGGAAGCTACTTTATGGGACGAGCCGCTAGAACCCGATCAATTTGCAAATCCCACTATCACAAAGCGCAAGTGGGACAACGAGACCTCGAATCATCGGGGAGGGGGCTATTGGAAACGCGGACGAGGGAGAGGGAGAGGTGGAAGAGGTGGGCGGCGAGGTGGGCATGTAGACACTGATTAATTATTCGAGTGTGTCCCTCATTATTTCAGAACTAAAGTACAGTATCTACGCAACACGGTCAACGGCGAATATTGGTCTAGCGCATGTTTACTCACAATGATGTTCAGATGCCGGCCTAGTAAACATTCAAGCGCCTCTCGGCTTTCCTTCACTATCGACAGCTCGCAAGACACGCTCGACCTCGATTGCAGCATTATTCCAACCCGGTGCGCGGATCCGTCTCGAAGCGTACACACGCCCAGGCCCGGTAGTTGGTATCGGTGTCGTGCTTATGGGAGTCGATAGCTCGCTAAGGAACGCCGTGGGAGTCATCGCGGGTGTTTCGGTCATTGCCGACGATGTTTCCAGAGCCAAAGGCGGGGTAGGTGCAGGTGCACCACCGGGGCCAAACCATGTTCCATCTCGCATCCATCCAACACGCAAAATGCGTATCTACCCAATGTTTCGATTAGATCGGAGAGACAGTTAGTAGGAACTGAGAGCTACTCACCACAACCCACAGAGGAAGCGGCTTTCGCAACGTCACGCCATCTTTTAATCGCTCATTGACATTCTTGAGATACGTATTCCATATCGCGTCGTTGTACTCGTACCCAGGGGAGGTTACGACTGTTTCCAACCGTGCATGAGATGTAGAGTCTGAAGGTGCTGGAGGTGCTCGTGTAGATTCGCCTGTTTTAGGCCGGGCATTGCGCCACTGATTTCGCCGCCACTCGAAAAACTCTGGGCCAGACGTAGGGGGAGCAGATTCAGAGGGATTCATCGGTTCCGCATTCGGGGGAGTTGCGGGTGTGGCGCGATCACTGTCGCTGTCGGTGAACATTTGGTTGTGTGACATCAGATGAGCTGGCAGAGTAGAGTCTACGGTTTTTTATATTTTCAGAGAGAACGAAGAGGCAGTGAGGCAGTGTACAGTGAGGTCGAATCAGTAGCGAAAAGCGAAAAGACCAGTGGAAAGCATGCTATGTGGTGGATGTTGGTAACTGCTGTGTCTAAACAACCCTGTGATTGGTGACTAAGCCAATGGTCAAACCAGTGCTGCGCCCAAAATGGAACCAATGGGCTGTTGGATGAAACTTTAGAGACACATGTGTTCTGACCTGCGTTGACCTGGTGGAGTAGCATAATATTTCAGTCGTGGCTATATGCGACAAATCATCGGTCTTATTGTGATCGCCAGAGTACAGGGACGGCAGTGGGTCGCTTGGTTGAATATATGTCGTATTGCAGGTTACAGCTTCAAAGCAGGGGCAAGAATCAAGCCTTAATCCATGCGTCCCTTTAGCGTCCGAGTAATAATTTTGTCGGGCGTACTGCAGGTTAGGGGATAAGTACTCGCTCGTGTATGCTAACTGGGATGCATTTTTAAAGAGCCTCGACTCACATGACGTGAACGATAGCACCCCAGCCTGAGTATGCGTCTCGGTCTACTGCGTTGAGCAGCGTCTGTGAGATAGTTTCGAAAAGATCCTCGGGTTCCTAGCGCAATGAGTTGAGGATGTCACTCTACTACATATGGGGTGTGTACGCACTAGATCGGGTTCCCAAAGACTCTCGGCAACACCAAATAGCTTAGAGCTTGCGGTACCGCTGACAACAAAGTCCTACCCATATATGAGCCTCGATAAACAAAATACAACGCACGAATTACTCACGGCCGGTAAAGTCAGGCATCCGATCAAGTCTGTCGCTGCAATGAACGGCTTAGGGTTGGGACCGGAACTCAGGCCTGCAATTACAGGTTCGATGAAGTAGGGGCCAAATCTAAGTGCGGTACAAGTTAGGATCTATTTGTTCTGCAGGTAATTTGGCCTACCTCCGTTCATATAGAGTTGAGCTGACCAAGTGGGCGAACGTCTTGGGCTCAATTTCACGCTCTTCTTTCATAGTGTACATGTTTACGCGAAACCGAAGTCGCTCGCGGCTATAAAGTGTTAATATAAGTATAAATATGTTCAAACTTGAAGCTTATTACTCACAGCGTGAGGACATCAGTGGCCAAACCAGGGAGCCCAACGAAGAGGCGATCTGTGACAGGAAAGATCTACAACCAAGATGCTATGAGTTTAGGGTTACTGGGTTAAACTAGGGCATACTTTTTCGAAGTTGGTTGCAATCGTCAAAGCCTGGTTTCCTAACCTCAAGTCGGACGCAATTGCAACGCAGTCCTTCCCGACCATTGCGACCACCGAGCCGCCATTCAGTTGCATAATCGACTGCCCTCAGATGCTTGTTATTCTTCCATATAATGTGCTCTTGAAGGAGATCTCACCATGATGGGCCAGGAGGTAGTGGTGGAGGATTCAGAATGATTGAGGTGGACGCGTACGCGGTCACGCACAGCGCTTGTTAGATCACTGGCGCTTAGTGGCTCTGAATGTGCCTGACCCCGAGTTGAAACAGACCACGACGATCGATGCGCGCCGACCAGTGTTATGTATGGCGTCACAAATGGTCTATAAACCCTGTTGGTGGTCGGCAACCACCCATCACATCTTCTGCCCTTCCACTACGCCTTCCTAATGACCCAAGCTCGCGTCTTGCATTGGTTTCGTACGGACTTGAGGGTCTACGATGCACCAGCTCTGCACGCTGGTTTAGATCTCAAACCCGAGGTGTTGTACCCAGTATGGTGTTGGGACCCCGAATATGTGGTAAGTTGCGGAAAAAATGCAGAATTGTTCTAAATAACGCGAGTCGTTTAGTATGCTCATCGAGTTGGAGTGAACCGGTTTAACTTTCTTATAGAAAGCATGAACGATCTCAGCCAGAGTCTTACAAAGCTCAATGACCGGTCGAAACTGCTGGTAGTTCGAGGGAGCCCGTACACTATTCTCCCTGCGTTATGGGAGAAATGGAAAATTACTCACTTGGTCTACGAAATAGTGAGTCAACCGACTACCAATCCTCTCACATTCCTAGCTACCGTGCAACTTGACTCGTTTTCTAACTCTGCTGTACCAAGGATACCGGTGGATACGCTCAAGAACGCGACAAACGCGTTCGTGAATTGGCTGCGAAGGCCGGCGTCGAGGTGGTGACCGCACTTGGACACAGTCTTTACGACCCAGCAAAAATAATCGAGAAGAACGCAGGAAAGGCTACTACGACTGTCTCACAATGGCAAAAAGCACGTTTGCAAGCTAATGCATCTTCCAAACCCCTATGAACTAACTCTCTGAAAGGCTGCTGCGAAATTGGGCCCCGTTCCACGCCCATTCCCAGTCCCTAAGTCAATACCCCCGCCTGGTGACTTGGATCTTGGGTCGATGGAACGAGCCGATCATCCGGTTAAACGGCCTCATGATCTTAATAAAACCATGAGAATTGGTCCCGTCGCTTGTTTTGGTACGATTCAACCAGTATTCGGGCTACTATTTTAAAACGCTCATTCCCATTTATATTTGCTCCAGACACCTTCTCTGGGCTTAAGAAAGACTTTGCAATACCCACTCTAGGCGAGCTAGGTCTACCAGCTCCGACTACTAGTGTCCGTGGCGGCGAGACTCTTGGCCGGGCTCGTTTGGCCGCGTTCAACAATGATGGGAAGGGGAAACGCGCTGCTTTATTCGAAAAGCCCCAAACTAGCCCAGCCATTCCAGGCCCGCTGTGCGAACCAAAACGCGCATCTGGTTCCCATTCAGAAGATGATGACGAAGAGGGTTTTCAAGATGTCGACGTCTCCAAACCTTCTACCACTCTGCTGTCACCCTACCTGAAGTTCGGATGTGTCGGCGTGCGAGAGTGCTGGTGGTCATGGGCTGATATCTTATCGTGAGTCGAGCCACTTTCTTTCGCCGTCCATAACCGAATTGTTGTACAGAAATGCACCCAAGTCAGCTAAGAAGCCAGAAAATCTTCTGGGTCAGCTCGAATTCAGGTGGGTTCACCAGTTGTTGTGCTTCTATATTCACTCACGGTGCTTCAGAGACATGTATTATGCAGCTGAGCTCGCAGTGGGTGGTACAAAATTCGGGCGAGTTAGAGGCAACCCTATATCACGGTAAATTGCATTCACCCACCGCTAGTTCAAGGAACTGACGTTCACAGGTACATACCATGGCATTGCCCTACCGTCTACTCCGAGGACGGGGAACCTATATTCCCGCGACCGAAAGATAAAGAACACCCTCATGCCGAGGAATGGCTTGCCGCTTGGGTAGGTGCACCACACTCGTGTGAGCTGCTCACATTAACCCGGCGAGCTCGGCGTATAGAGCGAAGGTCGAACAGGATTCCCCTGGATTGACGCACTTATGCGGCAACTCCGTGAAGAAGGGTGGATGCATCACCTAGGCCGCCACTCTGTTGCCTGCTTCCTGACCCGAGGACAATGCTACGTGAGCTGGGAACGCGGGGCCGAAGTCTTTGACGGTGCGTGCTACGATGGGAACCTAACTTTTGCATCGCCATTTATGTATTTCCGGTTAGAGTATCTCATCGACTGGGATCCGGCGTCCAACTATGGAAATTGGATGTGGTTGTCGTGTAGCGCCTTCCAGGTCAGCACTTATCGGGCAGAGCGCCAAGGCATGATTGCTGACTTGGAATAAAGTCTCAGTTTTTGCGCGTGTATGGCGTCGCCTCTTGGCCTGCCAAGTTCGATAAGACTGGAGCCCTAGTTAGGAAATACATCCCAGTGTTACAAAACTTCCCCGACAAGGTATGTAAACACCGCATCCTATTATTTTGAATTACGGTCCCAACTGAATCGATCCGTAGTATATTTACGAGCCATGGCTCGCACCAGATAAAGTCCAGAAAGAATCAGGCTGTATTATAGGGAAAGACTACCCCGAGCCGATGTTGGACGAGAAAGCAGAAAAGAATCGGAACTTGAAGCGGATGAAAGCGGCTTACAAGGCTGGCTTGCATGGGGACTCTCCAGAGGTCCTCCACGGTACGGCATCCGACTTGGTTGAGGATCCCGCTGAGGAAGCGGAGGAAGGCACCAAGAATACCAAGCGTAAAGCTACGGTGGACGACCCAGGCAAGAAACGAGCTAGGGCACGGAGTGGGGAGGCTCAGGAGAACGATTTAGATAAGTATATGCGCCAGAAATAAGTCTTTGGTCAATTGTATGTCCTAGATCTTCAGATTTCTATATTCAATCTTTACAGACTGTAGGCCGCCAATCTGTTCCGTGATCGACTGTTAAGAAGTTGGACAAATCTTAAACAGGAGTGTAAGGAATCAAATCCTGTTCCAACACGTATCTGTACCGTGCCTTCGCTACTCTGGCTCCCTCAACAGCCTCCTTCAGGTTGCTCATGGGCATGACCTCAACCCACGGTTGAATGTTTTTCGCCTGAGCAACTTTCTGAAGACACCCTTGGGTAAACCAAGACACGAGGTGACCAGAAGGAAACGCTACATGCACCAGCATCTCGATCGCCTGGGTCTTGGACAACAGTCAAAGAGCCTCCAAGCCGACATCCGTTTAGTACCAAGTCAAACGGACTTATTGAGGCAACATGTGATCTGGTAGGCCAATGTTCACGAAAATGCCTTCCAGAAGCAACAGTCTACGTGCATGGTTACACGACAGCCAAGAGATATCTTCAATGTACCTACTTGAGGTAGCTCCTGAGCTGAAAGCCTTCAACGAGGTCGACGGTGGACAGGATTATGTCAAATGTCCTCTCAAGAGGTGCCAGATTCTGTCGTACGACGAGCGATTAGCAGAAGACGGTAATCATCCTGGCGGCGTGCGTACCTCCTTGGTGGTTACAACATAATGGTCGGCTCCAAGTTTTTTCATGTCTTCCTCCTTGTCAGTGTCTGGAGAGAACGCATATACTTCTGCCCCCAATGCCTTTGCGAATAGCACTCCGTAATGGCCCCGCACACCCAAGTGTCACAAATTACCAAGGCCTATGCTAGTGTTCGACTCACAAGTCCTCCTAGTCCAACTATCCCAACTTTGGAGCCAGGTCCAACGTTTTGGCGAGTAAGAGGCGAGTACATTGTCAGCCCAGCGCACTGGGGCCAGATGGCATTACCACCATGGGTGTCGATAAAGACAGAATGGACCCACCATCACGCTAGCCGCATGCTCTGATTTGATCCCTTCTGGGATTGGAACAACAAACCGATGGTTTGCTCGGATAGCAGTGCCATAGCCACCCTGAGACAGCGTACCATCTGGATAGTAGTCATTCTACCGAAGTGAGCGTTAGGCGGCTATATGCGAAGCAAACTTGCCAAAATAAGCAATCCACAGGCACGACAATCTCCACAGCTCCCGATCTGAGCGCCAACACCAACGCGGTCACCGACTTTGATCTCTGCCTTTTCGGCTGCAATACTTCCGACCCGAACTGCATATCCTACAATCTCATGGCTATTTTACCCTGAATACGAGTACACTAACCCCAGGGAGGAAGCCAGATCTACACACCCTGAACGAGTGGTAGTTGTTTGACATTTTGCCAGCCGCCGGTGAGGATGTGAAGATCAGAACCACACACTCTAGTCTCAATTCAGGTTTATCTAGAGTAGAGGCCTCGAAACACTTACCCGCAGTAAGTGACCGTGATGTCAATATCTTCCTCTTCCCATTGTTTAGGCTGAATATACACGATTGTAGACTGACTCTGAACGAGATGCTTGTTAGATGAATGTATCTCAAACGGGAAAACAGACCACCCATTTTTTGGTGTCATGAATTGCATATCCCTTGAAGGGGACTGATTTACTTGACATTGGGCTTGAAATTGCAACAAGGAAGCAAGGAGGACTTGGAGAACAATCTAGCGGGTATTTTGGAATAGAAAGAAAGGGGGGGTATATCTGTGGCTAATCATCGATGGTCAGCCGAGCTTCGGCACGGCATGATCAAAGGTGCTCTCAGCTCCTTTTGGGTACCAAGCTTAAAGTCACCAGCGTACTTATTTGTCAAAACATCGGTAAAACATAAGCTCAAGCGTACACGGTGACCCCTTGGATGTGCGATATTAGCCTCTGGTGGCAGCCTACTGCGTAATTCTTCTTCGTTTAGGTCGAGTGTATGCACGTCCGGCGCACGTAGGCGCCGAGCGCCTCCCCTAGAGACAATTGACAAATGATTCTTACTTCGTCCATCTCCCGCGTTGCTCAGGCAAAAGCATATCAATTACTTGTCCGTACATTTTCGACCCACAAACCTCAACAAAACGTGTTCGTATCTTTATCCAACGACCCGTATTTCAATCTCAGCTATGAAGACTGGTCAATGAACCAAATTTGCACTACGGACTCATCTGACGACTGTTCAGGTTATTCAGACATACAGAGCCGTCGCTACCTGTGTTATTTATGTATCGAAACAGGGAAAGCGTAATCATTGGGAGGAACCAGGTGCGCTCAGCGTATTTCTGCCGATTGTCTAGGCCCTAAAGTTGTCACAGAACCCGTGGAAAGAGATTAACCAAACGGCACTGCGCCAATCCAATATTGACTTCGTACGCAGGAGAAGCGGCGGAGGAACTGTCTACCATGTATGTTCTAGAGCCATTGATCCACGGCTCGATTATTGAAGCTATTGGTTATAAAGGACCTTGGGAACACGAATTACAGTGTAATGGTTCCCCGAGAGACTTTCGACAGAAACACAAATGCAGTGCTTGTTGCTACAGCTTTGAACTCGCCAGAAATCGGGATACAAGCTTCTGTAAACGAGCGCCATGACATCGTCGTGGATGGCAAAAAGATATGTTCGCTCCTATTTCACTCACAATCTACCTGAACCCCCTCCCCTGCTTCGATACGTTTCCGGCTCAGCGTACAAGATCATAAGTAAACGGGCGTACCACCATGGTACGATGTTGATCAACGCGCAACTAGATCGCCTAGGGGACTTGTTGCGTAATACCAAGGTATGGTCTTCTTAACCTTGGTTCTGGTTTGTTCTAAATTTAAATCTCTGCAGACTTCTCTACAGACGAAGGGGGTCGAGTCCGTTCGCTCTCTGGTCGCAAACCTCGTTTCCTTCTCGCCTAGTATTACTCATGACGCGTTCGTTCATGCTGTCGCGCGAGCATTTCGGGAAAAGTACAATGGGCACGGCCAAGCTGGGGATAAGGTTGTGTACGTTGAACACGGAGACGAGATAGTGAAGAAAGGTGCAGACGAATTGCGGGTGAGCTAGGTATATATTTCGGAGGACGGGGTTGAAATAGATTGAAATGTACAGAGCTGGGATTGGCGGTTTGGACAAACTCCCGAGTTTACTCATGATCTAACCAATACTTTCTCTTGGGGTGAAGTTGTGAGTACTTTGCAAACCTCTGATGTGTATCTCATGAGCCTTTCTGCTTCCAGAGAGTACATCTCACATCGAAGAAAGGTCTCATTACCGATTGCAGGATATCGGGCATCGACCTTCCCGTTCACGATTTAATCGGGCTCCGATATGGTACCTTAGATGGCGCAGAAGACGCCCTTACAAAGAGCTTCACTGGACAGCCAAACCACCTGCAAAACATTCTTACATGGCTTCGTCTTGAAATGTGACACTTGCACAGAAACAATCAATTCTATACCCTAGTTCTTCCGCCTTACAAAACAAACCGGTACTAAGCAAATACAGTACAACAGGTCCAGTCGTTCACGCCCTTCCTAATCTTGGTCGCACAAAAATGATACATCGCGCCTCTTTATTGCCCCCCATCTTCCCCATCTTGCCTTCGGCTCGCCCTCCGCCAAGGTAGCGCGCTCGCATAATCGGCAACCCCACGCAGCATCCTCAGCCTTCCTCGCGCTGGTCCACTTACGGTTGAGCTTGGCCCCACGCTCGAGCCAGCGCCCACACTCGATGCAGCACCAACGCTGGCGGGGGTGTCCGTATCAGAACCTCCTTCCTGAACAATCATGGACCCGTTCTCCCCAGCTGTAAGCGCCTCTCGCACACTGTTCTCCAGGGCTCGATCACCAGGCAACGCCACCGGCTCGGGTTGCCTCGGGTCAATGACATGGCGAGGCGAAGTCGAGGTAAAGTAAACAGGATGCGACACGCTCATCGGTTCCGTATTATGTCGATGCGGGTGTGCACGGATAGTCGATGATGGGTGCAATGACGCTCCTCCCTCTGCAAACACCAGGTCAGGAGTCCCGATCCCGGTAGATGAGACCGAGGCCGAAGAGTTGGCAGACATGACACGGCGAGAGCCTCCTACGACCGTCAAGGTTGGCGAACTCGATTCCCCAGGATAGGGTGGTGGTGGCGCATACACCTCTTCGCCTGCTTGTCCGACCGAAGTTGCAGGCAAGGCATTGTGAGCAGCAACGTTGGACGTGGTCACGAAATGCTGGTCGGCTGCGCCTTGAACATCGGTAGGAGGGTGACCATGGGGGGTGTTGG
>WSTG01000904.1:0-12849 GCA_019616325.1 Ceratobasidium sp. 394
CATATGCTTGCATGTGCAAAAGGCTGGCACCTCAGCTGCCCCACTTCCTGTGAAAAGTGGGCAAAGCCCACATGAAGCCTGAGTTCTGCCATCCCCCACAGTGATATGTGGCCAACTGTGCAAGCAGATGAGGTATTACAGCTGTTGTTTCTACCAGGAACCATTGGGAGAGCAGCAGGCTAGTCAATCATGCACTTACAAGTAATCTCAGTTGACTCGCACAAGCATTCTGAGCATTTCCTTGTGGATAGATGACCCAATTGGAACATTCATGCACACAACTGCCATGTTTGAACAGGAAGCAGGGCAGCTGGAATGCCAGTCTTTTGCACATGCAAGCACCTGATGGGTGAGCATCTTATAGCTGTGCTGATTTACTCCCACATCTTCTCAGTTCTGATGCAGCATGGCATCATTAGTGTCCAATGTTGGTCTTGCCTCCACTCCATGGCTCTTCCAGCAGGATATGCTGCTCCACACAGGCTGCAAGTGCTCCCATCGGACTCAACAGATCCAAATACCCCTATAACCACCTCAGACATGCTGACCAGCACAAGCTGCTTGGTGCTCTGGCTGCCATTGCTGTTGCCCCACAGCACCAACTTGCAGCATGCGTGCTGGCACAGCATTGCAGGCAGCACAGCCACAATTTGCGCAGCAGGTTTGGCTAAGGTTGTAGTGTCTCAATTGGGATGTGGAGATTGTCCAGGCTCATGGATGCCTACCCACAGATCACACAGTGCCTGATGGCCGGGCTGCCACAAAACCTATCATAAAAACTGATTGACTGTTTGACCCACAGCTCAATGAATACTGAACCAAACAAGGCCAAACAAGTCACAAACTGTAGCCAAGAAGCATGGCTATTGTTGATACAAGCTTCAGCTTACATAAGCATATTCTTCAGGCTGTATAACAGTGTGAGTAGTACAGGCAGTTTTTTATGATAGGTTTTGTGGCACACTGTATGTGTACAGAAGATAAAAGAACGTTCTGTAAAAAACAGGTAGTTTTGTTATGCTGTGTCAGAATCAGAGCTTGTAGACAATGGCTACCTTGTGTAGTTGGTTGACTCCAACACCTGGTAGCAAGAATGTTCTCACAAAGTGGTACCGCGAGAATGGAGTTTGTTTTAACCCTTAGGTTATCACACACGTAGAGCTCTAACTTAATACGTCCACGCAGGGGATCCACAAACAATACTACACAGACGGCGGAGGTGCAGCCAAGTCCATCTATGCTTGGTCGACGCTGAGGGCGTTGGTACACCGAAGCACGCAAAGGTCGTAACGGTCAAGGGGATCTTCTCCCTAAGCGTGCTATGACACGTCAAGTATTACCCTGTCTTGGTTGGGACTTAACCCAGAAGTCTAGTGATGCTGCAGGAAGAAGCGTCAAACCTTACTGCTAGGTTTCGGTTGCTTATGGATGCACTTGCAGAGCTATCTCACGCAAGCTAGACGAGCTGGGCTCAAGCCTTGATCACACTGTAAGTAGTGGTAAATGATGGTAAAAGAAGAGAGAATAATATTCAATGGCCTTGGAGAGCCTAGTTCTTAGCAACAGATGGTGCAACTGGCAACGGTACAATGCAACCAGCAATGGAGTGATATCAGTTGCTCGTGGTGTCATATCTTAGGCAAGGGTTGCTATGAGCCCATGGTAACCTGACAGCAAGTCGCACCATAGGCAACAATGGTGCAATGAGGCAATAAATGATATATTCCGGCCTTTAGCCACAAGCGCCAAGCGAACAACATTACTAAGTGGTCACATGACTAGCTCTAGTCCGCCTGCTCATACCATGCGTGCCCGGTCTCAGGGTTGTAGCAGAACACTCACTCACCATCCTCAGTAGGACAAGGGATGTCGAGTGCGGGCCAGGGCACCAGTTCACCATTATGAACGATGCCCAAGTTCCTTGAGTATGTGTTTTGACCTAAAGGGGCATAATTGTCACATATCCCCCCCAGCGTGAACTTAAGGGACTCACCTTTGCAATTGCAAGAATAGGCGAAGTGGACAGTGACAATCATCACGTACCCAACGTTAAGGATGGAGCAAAATTGTATCACATGGGAGTGACAAAAGTCCAACCCCTCGCCATCATGCATGTCACAAAAGCGAGGCACATTGTTGTGAGCCTTAACATTCAGGAGCATGAGATCAGGGAGCAAGCAAAAATCACCAAAGGTGGCAGACATATTGCGGTAGGAGTAGATGGGTAGATGATGAGTATTCCTGCAACTACCTTGTGCTTATATAGGTGATGCTCACCATGTGAATGCGACCAGAGGCGGAGTCAGGACTGGAAAGTAACTGAGTGCCATTTCCAGGGTGACCTCAGCGTCTTCAAAGTAGTGATATTGGTTGATCAGGCGGTTGCTTAGGAATAGGTACCCTGTGCCATCTCTGACCAATGTGCGACATGGCAATGCTAAGACAACTCTGGCCGTCAGGAGCTCTTGGCGGATACCACCGGGGTAACTGCTGCTGGGGATCTCGAGGTGAAAAGATACTACAAGGCAACCTCAATCGATCCTCAAAGGTGGGTTGCAAAGCCAAAAGAGTATAGCCCAAGCGCAAATGCCAATGGGGAGCAAGATTGTGCAGACTAGAGTAAAGGTGAACAAGATTGTTGGTTTAGAAAGGATTGATGCAACAGTTGTTCTCGCTAGTCGGCTCTTAAACATCTCGAAACAGATTAAACAAAGCAATATATTTATTTCCAACACAGCAGCTTCCACCTTCCTTCAGATAACTCCCATTCCTCTGAGTGCTTATACGTCCAACTGATTAGGGCAACGTTCCGGCCTCGAGAAGGAATGAGCTAAGACGTGTTTCCAGTAGGCAACATGACTTACTTGATATGGGCTGCGGAAGGCCAGGCATCTGGAGGGCGAGGAATCAGCTGAATCTGGCTAGGATTCTAATTTTTGTCCATGTTGTAGTGCCAGCTAGTGACGTGGCTGTTCTGAATAAGGAAGTTTCTGGCCTCATCCTTTACCCATGTGTAACCAGGAAGCGTGGCAACCGTTTCCACCAGGACAAGTTCGCAATGAACTCCAACATGGGCCAATCCAAAATCATTTGACCTTCCGCTGACATAAGGTCAGACAAGATGGAACGTAACCAGTCAGTTCCTCTTGATTCTGAGGGGACGGTGCACTAGGCAGCAGATGAGGAGAAGGAAAAGAAGTAACACCGCAAAGGGCAAGGTGAAGCGGAGGATGAGATGGAGCGACGACATGTTTGAGTATGAATCAATGGCTGAAAGGGTGTCATCCTTAGTAAACTCATCACTCTTCTTATGTGTCCTTGGAAATGATCAAAGGAGTGAAATTGTTATTCAGAACCATTAACAAAAACAACCACTAATCCTTCTACAAATTCTCCTGCAGCCCTTCTGATTGAGAACAGAAGGTTCTCGGACCAGGAAGGCTGAGATACTTCCTCCTCAGCACTGCTTCCCCAGTTGTGGGGGTAGGAGGGTGAAGAATCCACCCAGGCGTTCCACTGCTCCCTAAAGATGTCGTGCCAGAATCCTGCAGCAGGAATTCTGGCATTCCACCAGAAATATTCCTGCATTTTTCCGGCAGCAGGCAGCAGGTGCAGGCGCAGGAATGGCCAAAACACCCAGGAATCCCGCCAGGAATCCACCAGAATCCGGCATTTTAAGCGCCCAATTCCTGCACATTCCCGCACTCAAGCCTCATCACAATCCTTAGTGAATGGCACCATTAGATGCGCAAAATTCGTAGCTTTTGAATGATATATTACACATGTATATAGGAATTTAATTACAGGAAAGCGCAGGCAACTTATTCTTTGACAAAATTCTGGCAAGTGGACACCCCTATCCCCAGTGATGAATTGTTGTATACCTAAACATATATATACCGTTTGATGCGCACAGATGAGCAGAATCCAATGAGCATACTCACATGTCTCATAAACCATTTCCCAGTGAGCTATAGCTGAAATACAGGGGGCAAGCCCCTGAAAGCGCCACATGCACTAGTGAATCCTACCATGCAAATACTGCTCCCCTGTGTGAAATTGATGTGATTCACTCCTAGAAAGCTACCATAGGGGGGATTGTGGATTTCGACTTAGCAAATAGCCACGAATGGGCTGGAGGCTTTGATCACTTTTACTCCAGCGCGAACGTAGGCGATACGCCCGGCACTTTACCCCTTGATATTACCTAAGTTTTCTATCATAAACACGCTTGCAAAGCGACATTGTATCCCTGTGAGAAAGGCCAACCGAAAGCCTCAACGTTTGAGCTCCGACAAAGGGTATCGAAGTTACATGGGCACGCTGGAGGCTTACCTGGCTCTTTCCGTTGTCGAACTGGGGAGAAAGCCTTTGACACTTTCCCAAAGCAGAACATGTTATAAACAAGGTAAGTTTCTCACCTTTGAAATCTGGGCAAAAGGCTTACGGAACGAGAGTTATGCGTAAACGCACACACTGGGTTTGGCTTGCATCTCCAGCCCGCTTTGCCAAGGGTAAGCCCTCGTGGCTTTTGTAACGCATCAGCAGGCTTTTCGCAAGGGGACACGTCGACGTGTCCTTGACCTTTCCCCTGGGGCAAGCGCTCGTAGCTTTTGTGACCCATGGTCAGGCTTTTCATAAGGAGATACGTTGACGTGTCCTCGACATTTTCCTGGTATGGAAAGTGTCCACCGCTTTGTCATAATTTCCCCTACACAGCATGTACCCCTTGTTTTGACTCAATTTCCTTTCTAGGAAGCGATGGCACTTGCTTGACATATTCCCCCTATGGCCTATTGGCGGCATTTTCCATCCATTCACCTTACATTTTCCTATCTATATACCATCAATCATACACTCCCTTACATCCCCCCACCAGGCAAGTGATGGGCAAAAAGCCAATAGTACCCAAAAATCAAATATGTTATCATCAAGGTGTATTTGAAGAATTCCTGTACATATTTGATTAGCACAGAAAGCTACTGAGTGAGGAACTCACAAAAACTAGAGCTGGCACCAGCACCAAGCCCAATTCAAGTCCATCGTGGGCCCACAGATGTGAGAACTTCCTGTCTTTGTCAATCCGCAATTGACACATTGTGAATACCTGTGTTACTGTTTTCAGTTATCTGCGGTGGAGTGATGCGGATGAGCACTCACGAGCAGCATCAAACCTTTATCGCGCCAATGAGTGCTGACAAAGGCCACTGTAGCTTTGACAGGCAAGCTGGGAGCCTGGTGATCCACAGGCACGTAGGTAACCCGGTTGCCGGTCACTGCGCCCTGGATCCGCACTGTAGCTGAGTGTGGCATGGTATGTCAGCGTGAGGTGGGACTGGAGAAGGGCGCGTACCTGTATGGTTGGGATGCCCGATCATGAAACCACGAGCCTGGAATAACTGGTGAGAACCAAAGATGAATGAATATATCGTACTTACCCGGGTGGGTTCGGCCAAGCAATTGCCGCCAGCGAAAACAGCGCACCGCATGTGTCCCTCGGTTGGAACAAGGTACAACTTTCCGGTCAGGTCGGCGATGACGATGAACCCCAGGTTCAAGGAGCCAACCCGGGTCTTGAAGACGGGAATGGCATGCTGTATTTGCCCCTCGATCAAAGTGAGGTACGGCATCCTGTTGGTGATGACGATGAACTTCGGATTAAAAGATTCGACTGGCGCTGAATTAGCTTTGGTGACTTGCATACTGGTAAGGGTTGGGATCTTGAAGATTTGTTGACGATCTGAAACCTGGCCCAAGGCAGACAGCGGCGAAACCAAAATGGAAAAGCCGTGAGTCGAAACGGCCCCATTATGGACGCGGGACAGCGTATCGTAGAGCGCCCATTCATGCTCTTGGGTGAAGCCACCGAGCCAGATTTGGATCTCGCTGTCGAATGAGACTGTGAGTAGGCAGTGAGAGGTGTCAGAATGGAGGACCTTGACAGGGCGGCCGCTCTTCAAGGCGAGCGAGAGCACATCGGGGTCCAATGAGCCCTGTGATACAAATCAAGCTAGGTAGATACCACGTTAAAAGCAAAATGTTACCGGTGTGGCGGCAGAACACGCGACAACATCTTGAACCATTTCGTCGGCAACAATGCCGACGGTGGGCTGGGTGTCAGTAACCAAAGTGGAGCAGGCGATACGACAGTCGGGTTTGGATTCGGACTTGATGACGCCAGCTTCGACACTAGTGGGGGTGGTGCACTCATCTTCTTTGGAAGAGGCGAGGAGGTCGCTACGGGAGGGCGGCTGTTATGACCCACTAGTTCTCTGATCTAGTGGCTAACGGTGGCTCGCTGTTCTGTTTACTGTCTAATGTGTTTCTGTATTTATTGTGCATTTATTGGCTGTGTGTGTTATATACTAGTCGGTCTCGGTGTGGTGGACAAGATAAGGCTAACTGAGGGCCTCAGTTCGCCTTACCTCTACTTATATACCCTTGCGGGTGTGAGTCATTCTAATCCGCAGTCCGTAGTAACAACAAGGTCACGTGCAACGTCGATGGCCTATCAGGCGTCACCAAGACAGTCATGTGTGCTTGTCTATTATCCTTATGTAAGTATAGCTCGGGTTATTTGCGGCTCCGAATCTTATAAGAGCTGCACTTAATCCTAGGGTCATGTGGTCATGTGACTTGCTTAGTCAGGTCAGGTGTTGGGTGTGCATTACATGGGAGAGATGTTGCACACCCGACTTGCGTAACCACCGTAAGCACCAGGGTAATGTAACATGTAACCCCTGGTCATGTGACTTGTGAAGTCCCTCAACCGGCTCCAGAGAAAATGCTATAATTATGCAATAAAACCAACTTAGCGGTTTTTGTTACATGGGTTATGACATCATTCCCTCCTTAGGGTCTCTTATGGGGGATACCGTGAGAGACTTCGCTAAGGTCCGTTTCTATTTGTTTTAAGGGAATACAAAGAAGGGGAGATCCCCTGCGTACACCCATTCTACGTTTTTGGCCACCCAGGCCTCTCCCTCTTCTCCTTCTATGTCCGACCAGCACTTGCTGATCGCCGCCCGGCTATTCCCTAGGATCACCATCAGGCGCACCTTCATTGCCTTCACGTGCTTGTAACGGCCCATGAAGTCGGCTTCGTACTGGCTCAGGGCTTTGAGCGAGTACTTGCCATTCGTGTGGACCATGTCGTCCAGGATCCACATGTCCGCGTCCTCTGAGAGGGCAGACATGTTCCACACGTTGCACATTCAACTGTGCGTACCCTCGACCAGGCGTATGCTGCCTTCTCGGTCCCGGTCTCCCCTTCGATCACCAGGATGCGGTGGCGTATCCCCAGGGCCTTCAGGGGAACCTCCTGTTCAAACCATCGGTCCACCTGTTCAATGTGGGCAGCAGGTTCCGGTCATTTGAGCTTGATGGGAATGGCAGGCAAGAGGCCCACGTCGGTCTTGTATGTGTGTTCGGCGTACACCCAGACCGAGTTCCAGGCTGTTGTCATCTGGAGGGGACGGAGACACTTGAAGCGTCGGTAGTACTCCTCCTTCATATCGGCAGAGACAATCTCCTCTCCGTCCTCTAGATCTGCCTGGGTACTTAGGTGGGAGGTCAAGGGACGGTGGTTGGTCGGTACTGGGTGTACCTGCATCTGAGACCTTTTACCGCCCTTCCCTTTTACCAGAATCTCCTCCAGGGCCTCCGCAGTGAGGTCCCCGGCCATGAGATCCTCGATCTCCTTCCCATTTGCCCCGACGTCCTTCCACAGATAGTGGAAGGCTTTACAGGCCGGACACCCCCCAGGCCCTTCTTTTAGTTCCTTCGGGGCGATGTTCGGGTGGGACCCTTCAAAGTCCCAGAAGCGCGGGTTGCGGGTGTTCCACCCGTTTTTCCTCGAGACGCAAATGGTGAGGGCGTGTATGTGGAGGGGCCACTCCGGGTTGAAGTTGGGCTCCTCCAGGTTGTGCCGTTTGACTACGGCCAGGGTCCGCCAGTGATTCGGTCGGTTCCTGCAAAAATGCTCAAAGCAGCTCACTAAGCCGCTGGGGTCCTCCTCCCTGAGGGCACTCCAAGTTAGGAGCACCGCTTGGCTCGTCACCAAAAATCGTGACGAGGGGCCGGCGGCTCCCTTGTCAGGCGTCGGCAAGGCGGACCCTCGAGCCGTCAGCGTAGGCCACCCAGAACTTGGTTCTGGGTGTGGGGTTGCTGCCCAGTACATGGGCAATGGTGAGGCCGACCTCGGCGGTGCGGACCTGCTTCCCTCTGCTCGTCGCTCCACACTCGGCCCAGCGCCGGCAGAGCTCATTATCGTCTGGGGATGTTGCATTTGGAGTGGAGGGGGTAGGGTGCATGTAGGTGGTGTGAAGGAGCGTGTTGTTGACTCCTTCTAAATAAGCACTTCAGTGGTTTGTTTATTGGTCACGTGACGTTGTTCAGCCACGTGATGACGCATCTCCGAGGGGTGCCCCCTCTCCGACCCATCTGGTATTTCGAGATAGCGAGGGTCATGTGACTTCCGGGAATCACATGACTATTCTTTTTCTGGTCATGTGATTTGGGAGGGTCACGTGATGTTATTGTGTTTGTACTCGAGTGTTGTTCCTATTTCTCTGGGGTACTTATACCCGGTTCGGGGGTTTCTCTCTTCTTATCTTACCCCCACTCTTAACATGCGAGTTATTACACTAAACTATGATCCTCTTGACTGCACTTGCTGGGCCTTGCCCAGCGATGAGTACTGCGCTTATTGTAGCGCTGTTTGTGGTGCTGCCCTCGATGACTATGAGGGTAAGGTCGGCGACTGGGCCGTCTTTTCTTTTACCAGTGAGTGAATTGTATTTTACGGGTTGTTTTGACTGTTTGACCTGTTCGGTAGAGCTTGATAGTGTGGCGATGGAGCTGGAGGAGGCTGCGCATCAGGCAGCCCTTTCTGAGTTCTTTGAGGAGGGGCGTGCCCCTACGCCTCCTCCTGATGCTCCTGTGTACAGGTTGCGGAATTTCCTGGGAGACCTCGGGGATGAGGCCCCTTGGTTGCGAAAGCGGGGGGATAGGGGGGTTGTGAAGGGTAAGGGTAAGGGTAATGGTGTACACCCTAAGCCCTATGACCGTGTTTCTAAAGCGCAGGGTTCTTTGGGGTTCTCGAAATGTAATAAGAAATGAAGGCAGGGCAATTCTTATTTCATTGATTTAGTTCAGAACTTTGAGAGAAAACATGTGTATTTGGGTGACCCCTACTCCGGTCCCTACTCCGTTGCTTCCAAAGGGGGCATGTCCAGGAACTCCGTCAGGGCCTGCTTGATGCGGTTCTTGAGGTCCTCCACCTTGTCCCACTCCTCCCAGTTTATGGTGTCGGCGTTGGGCTCTGCTTTGTTTGTTGGAGGTTGTCCCTCCAGGGACAGTGACGACATGCTTCATTCGATGGACCCGTCGTCCGACTTACCCTTGCGGAGGTCGAGCCAGGACTGGAAGTCCTGTAAGGTGGCCCCTTTGTTGGCCACCAGCTCGTACATCTCCTTGTCTGTTACTGTCTCCAGTTGCCCCCAGTAACAACTAGGGGGCATCGAGCAAAATTTTAGGGTCTCCTCATGGACCCTATTCCGAACCTCCTCTTCAGCCTCCCAATCCAACACCCTCCTCGCTGATTGTCTTGGGAGGCCCTGCTCCTTCCTTTGTCGTTTGGGCACCTTCACGACGGCGTCCACGTTGGAACCTACCAGGTCATTGATCACATACATTGGTGTGCGCCTCCAGGCGGTTTGGGTCTTTGGTGCCCCTGAGTGGCACCATTTGAGGAGACCCTTTTTTGGGTCTAGGTATGCCTTGTTGGCTACCCAATTCTCCTCGTGGCGTTCCCTTCTAGGGATCCACCTGAGTTTCACCCCGGGCATTAGCCTACTGGCATACCTGCGGGCTTGTTCTATATTGTCATATATTGTGGGCTCTGCGCACATGAGATGGGAGAGAGTGATCGGTCGACCCTGGAGGGCTCCCATGGAGAACGCCGTTGGGATGTGGTATCAGTTTGTGGGCATTGCGTGTGTGTGTATTGAGGTGGGAAGTGGGTAGTTGGTTGACTTGGACTTGGTAGGTTGCTCCAATGGTCTCTTTATACCCGTCTGCCACGTTGTTTGTTCCTCTTTGTCTTACTAGTCGAGTCACTCTTGGGTGACTCCTTCTGTCCTGGCATTGCTGCATCGGGCTCCCGGCTGCACAAATCCTCCAGCAAGTCATTCATGGCAGCGAATTTCTCAGCCCGTTCCTCCGTGTCCTCAATCGGGCTGTATCTGTCCCATCTTATTCAGTAGAATAGTCTTCCCTTTTTCCATTTCCAGGAGACAATATGACTAATCTGCCATTCCTCCTCTCCTTCCTTTGTTTTGATTGGCAGTGGCTGAATTTGTTGTCTGTGGAAAATCTCGTCTTCTTTGTACTTAGTCAGCAGGCTGATGTGAAAGACGTTGTGTACCTGCATTGTGTCGGGCAGTTTGAGTCGGTAGGCGTGGGAGGATATTTTCTCTACGATATCAAAGGGTCCTCCCCTTTTATCATCCAGTTTCTTGGACGATCGTTGTGTGGTGATGTTGGATAGCAGGAGCCACACTTGGTCCCCTACTTTGAACTCCTTTCCGGGTGATTCCTTTGTCCTATGGAGGTTCATGGCCGCCGAGACTTCGTCCCAGACCTTCCTCATCTTCTTGGTTATGGCCTCCGCGGCTGGTACTGATCTGTCCCTGGTGTCCTCCTCGCGAGGAGCCAACCACTGAGGGTTCTCCCCATATACCACCTCAAAGGCGGATATACCCGTTGCGGAGTTCTTGTGTTGGTTGTGACAGAATTTGGCTATGGGTAGCCACCTGGACCAATCGTTCTGCCGGTAGTTGCAGAATGTTCTTAAGAAGCCTTCCACCCATTGGTTCGTTTGTTCCGCCAGCCCATTGGTCTGAGGGTGGTAAGCAGTGGAAAACTGGGGCTGGATCTGCAGTTTTTGGTACAATGCCCTCAGGAATTGGCTATTGAATGTTGCCCCCCTGTCAGACACCGTCCTTGTGGGTGTTCCATGCAGCTTCCACACCTCTTTAATAAAGATGTCTGCTAGTTCTTCCGCGTTAGTAGACTCCAGGCAGGGGATGAAGTGTGCCTGATTAGAGTACCGATCTACCACCGTCAGGATGCTGTCGTATCCATTTGATACTGGGAGCTTAACGATGAAGTCGTAAGCGATGTCCCTCCATGGTTTTATGGGGTTTGGTAGCAGCTTAGTCTCGCTCGGTTGTTTATGTCCTTTGGTCCTCCCGCAGACCCTGCAGGATCCTACGTACCCTTTCACCTGGGTGATCATCCCCAGCCAGTAGTATCCTTTGGATAGGAGCTCCGCAGTCCTTTGCTCCCCTTGGTGTCCGGCGATAGGGTGATCGTGGTATAATTTTAATAATCGTTTGCGGATGTCTTTGTCCTCGGGGACATAGACTCGCCCATCATAATGGAGGATTCCTTCTTCGATCTGGTACCTGTCGAACTGTTTCCTTACAGACGGTGGTAGGGACTCTTTCCCTTCTGTGCTGGAGATTAGGGTCGTTAGGGATTTTGTCTTCTCCCTGGGCTTCTCGGATTTCATCTAAGAGGTTTTCTGTAACCTCTGCTCTGAACCCTATGAATTTCTCTTCTGAGATCATGATTTGCGGAGGGGTCTCTCCATCACTGTGACTGTGCCTTCTTGATAGGGCGTCAGGCTTATTTGACATTTTGCCCGGCCTATACTCAATGGTGAAATTGAACGAGGCTAGGATCGTGTGCCATCTTGTGTGCCTCCTGTTCCAGACTTGGGCCTTGTTCCAGAACTGAAGGTTCTGGTGGTCGGTATACACCGTTACTGGAATTTTGGTACCTTCCAGGAACAGTCTCCAATGCTCGAGTCCTCTTATGATAGCTAGTAGCTCCTTGTCGTGCGTGTCATGATTTAGCTGTGGGGGAGTAAAGCTTTCCGAGAGGAAGGCTATAGGATGTAGCCTTCCGTCTTTCCCTTTCTGGTTCAGTACTGCCCCCAGGGCTACTCCAGATGCGTCGGTCTCCATGAAATAAGGTTTCTTCGGGTATGGGTGGGTCAGTACTGGTTCCTTACATATTTCCCTTTTGATTGCTGCGAAGGCATTAGCTTCTTTGGGTCCCCAGACCCAGGGTGTTTCTTTCCTGGTTAAGTTTGTTAGTGGCTTAGCGATCTTACTAAAGTCTTTCACAAATCTCCGGTAGAAGTTTGCAAAGCCCAGGAAGGCTTGCATTTGTTTTACTGTGGAAGGTTCCTTCCATTCCTCTACTGCCTTTACCTTTTCCTTCTCCATAGAGATTCCTTCCGGGGTAATGACGATCGTGATGAAGCTAGTGTGGGTGGTGTAGAACCTGCACTTGTGGGGTTTCAGGAACAAGTGGTGTCTTTGGAGTCGGCTGAGGACTTCCTTAACATGCCCGGTGTGTTCCTCCTCTGTATCGGAGTAGATCAGGATATCGTCCATGTATACCACTACATAGACATCGATGATATCATGGAATATTTTGTTCATGAAGCGCTGGAAGGTCGCAGGCCTGTTCTTTACCCTGAAGGGCATTACTAGGTACTCAAACAGTCCTTCCTTGGTTCTGAAAGCTGTCTTCCACTCGTCTCCCCCCTTGATGCGGATGTTGTTGAAACCCCAGCGGATGTCCATCTTGGTGAATATTTTGGCGTCCTTGAGCTTTTCGACCAGATCAGCTTGTATTGGCATTGGAAATTGGTCCGGCTTAGTGATTGCATTCAATTTCCGGTAGTCCACTACTAGCCTACAGTGTGCCACAAAACCTATCGTAAAAAACTGCCCATACTAATCACACTGGTACACAGCCTGAACTATATGCTTA
>WSTG01000905.1:0-12836 GCA_019616325.1 Ceratobasidium sp. 394
TGCGGACCCAAGCCTCGGGTTATGCCCCAGACACTCTCGATAACCAAGGGTTTTCTCCTCGTGCGCCCGCCACTCCCCCAGAGCCAGTTAGCCACAACCCATTTCCGTTGAGACCGCCAGGCGGGCCAGGTCCAATCATCGCCGATAATAGGCGTATCCCGAAGCTATTTGCATACTTAGTGGCTGCTGGACGCCATTATGTAGCCCCGTGGCAGAACTACACACTCGAGGAAGCAGCCCGTGATATTTCCATGCTCGAGTCAGACACGCCTGGGCTCTTGGCTCGTCTGATGAAAGTTTTGTTCCCATCAGGTCCTACAGACCTTGCTGCCGCCGTCAATCCGAATGCGGACGTGATTATGGACTTTGTGCGGGGTTGGTCGATTGTACCCAGGGCTTGGATTATGGGTGAGATGCCAAACCCCATTTATTCATTGTGTGGGTGCGGGAACATTCGAGGTTTGTCGGGATGATAGTTTGTACATGTGATTCACTTGTGTGCGGTTTCTAGTTGCTTGAGCCTGTTGTTTGTCTGCGATTTCTGTTTGTATGCGCTTGCTGGTTTGGGTTTCTTGGACATTAGATAGTTTTTCTTTTCTTTTCTATTTGTACATATCTTTTGAGGCGACGGAGCACGTCCGAGGGCGGACGTCGTTTTGTGGGGGGGCACCTGTACCAGGGGTACCTGGGGGGTATCCTGGGTCACCCGGCGCCTCCTGCTCCCGACCTCCACCAGCTATAGGATCCCCTTCTCCCCCGTCTCCACCGGCCGGCATGGGCTTTCTGGAATGCAGGTGTAAAGCACAAACGCATAGCCTAAAAGGTGGAAGCCATCTTGAAAGTATAACCTTTTCGTAGTGTATCAGCCAGCATCACTCGCTAATTCACACGCAGGTGTAGGGGACAACTCATATCATCCGGCGAACTATATTTATAAATGAATAGGCCTGCAAGCAGGCGGGCGAAGGAGAACAAAGCGAAGCAACACAAGAGCAAGGGGAAATGCTATCAAAACGACCCAACAGCAACAGCAACCGTAAACGCAAGATACAAGGTCAAGCACATTGGGTTGAAGCGATGAAGTCTATGATACAGAGAAACAGAACAATAGAAACTAGCGGCTCGAGAAGGAGCAAAACGCGCAGCGCGTAATGCGGAGTCTAACCACGTGCGGGGGCCGCTCCGGGGTAATTAAGGAAGAATTTGGGCTAATCATCGACCTCGGTTCACTATTTGGTTCAACTGGTTGATCGATATCCAAGAAACCTCAGCGCATGGAGCAAAGTACGACTACGCAACCGCGGGAAGGGAAGGTGGAGTAAGCTTGAGGACTTGTCAATAGTATTGTTTGACCCACCTCCGCTGGATGGACAAAATTAACCTCTTAGTCCGCTCCGTTCACACCAGACAAACCAACTAACGATCCTAGTAGAGGCGTCTCGACGGGACCGGGACCGGGGACGGGAGTAAGAGGGGCAGGGCCGGCGGGTGGCGCAGCATCCATCTCGATTTTGAGAAAAGAGTTTAGTAGGGAGGTGACGGTTGTCAACCCAGTCGCGGATAGGAAAGAAATCTGCCCGCGGGATGAGTAGAGGGGATGAGGGATGGTTACCACCAACACGGCCTTATTATATCAGGACCAGTGTCCGGAGTACAAACAACCGCTACCCGATGACTTCATACGCATTGGCAAATAACTCGGGCTTCTACGGCGTCGCGCACGTGGGTGTGCCTGATGATCGATGTTACCTGCCACGTGGAACGACCCCCTATCTGACCCCCCTGGTAAAACATTACGTCCCTTGTGCTTCGGCTTCGCCAAAAGTCAGACGGCCTTCTCGGTAGGAGCTGCCAGACCAAGCCGTTGAACTCTGCTATATACAAGCTCAACTACTCCGAACTCAGAAAACCCTCCATCAGAATGCTCTGAAAAGTGCCGAGGGGCTTTTATTGTAAAACTAATAGGTGATAACTCCTCCGGTAGCTAAAGACCTACCTATCTCCGCCGGTCCATTTGTTTCCACTCCTGGTAATAGCAAGTTCGGCGTTTGAGCGACCAGTGCTGAAACCTTAAACTTGGCGCTGGCCAACGTGCAAACATTCACTCGGGTTCAAACAGGGGGCGGCTCGCTACCCGAATAGGTGTGTCGGTTGGCCGCGCGCTTGGAGTAGATTTGCCCATCCTTGGTACAAACTTGTCGCCAAAGATGTGGGCGTTAGCTTTGCCCAGGAGATTGCCAGGAAGATGTGTTTATCGACACCGATCCATATGGTGGGGTCGCTCTCCCTGTCACCTTATCACATGTCACTAAGTAGGATATCCCTCAGTGGTGTTCGGAATGAGTAAAAAAGGACTAGATGAGTAGCACCCATCGTTTCTCTCCGAGATTGGCAATAGCTGGTCTTCGGCGTCAACGTTTCCCGCCGGCTTACATTTAAGGGTTTTCTTGCGCACGGGGTGTTACCCTTGTTAGAGGCTCTTTTACAGTACGCAATCTGAGGCAGCCTGAAATGAGTTTTTGAAAAAGATTATTCAGATACATCTGTGCCCTGCAGATCGATGCTCGCTATGTAAATGCCAGCTCACGTCTATTTTTAAGCTCTCGAGTACGGAGTACAAGGATTTTGCCCATACTAGGAATCCATGCACAAAAACTAAAGCAAACTTCCGAAAAAATTTAGACGATGGTGAGGGTGGACTAAGCGATTATCAAACGGCAAGATTGATAGGGTTGAGAGACGGGCAGTGATCGTAACTCTTGGATGCGCGCAACGGATTCGTGGAGTGACTCGGATGGGACAGATGAACAGACCATGTGAAGTATGTAAAGGGGGAGTGTGGTAAAAGGGATAGCATACGGGAGTTCGGCGGGGTTAACATTCATCAGGGAGGGCAATACCGGGGGAGGAACATCAACACGGCTATAATACGCCGTCGAGCATCGAGCTTATGTCATCGTGTATGCGTCACGCCGTCGTCTCGATTGCGTGGTAGTCGCTCGAACTTTAGGATTTCATGAGGTGGGCCCCATTGGACGTCTGGCGTACGTGGATAGGCAAGTTCAGCCGTTGGTCATACTGGTGCGTCGCAGGTCACACCTTTTTACTTCAGTTAGCTGGAAGGACGCCGCCAACTCCGTGCAAGGATCCCAGTAGCGGAGCGTCGGCTGGGACTGGAGGGATGGGGGCGATATTTGGAGCTGGTGCGGGAGCGTCCATGATGATTATGTTTGGGCAAAGGTACCCCTGCGGACGACAGCATGGACAATGTTAGCGCAACAATTAGAAAGCGTGCTTGCAAGGCGTACTTGTTATTCGCAGGTTTGGAGGGGGGACTGGGAGAGATGTATACGGTGAATCCCTCAAATTTATTAGGGCGGCTCGAGCGTTACGGTAAAGTTCTGTTTTTTGGTTTAGTGATGGTGCCGAGTTGACGGCTCAGATCGTTTTGTAGAAAGGCAACCACATCAGACTTAATGGGTGCACGGTGACGAGAGCGATAAACGACCGGATTGCGCCGTAGGCGCGAGCAAGACTAAATGCAGGCAGAGATAGGGGCCTGACCCTACAGTCGGGCTGATTTATCCCGTACTCCACAGGTTCCTATGGAGCAACAGATACTTAAACTAACGCGGTTCAGGCCGGGGAAATCGCAAGCTCGATGCTTAATGATCCAAGAGAGGGGGCGCCTAAATTGAGTTTGGGTAGGGCAACGATCGAGTGATTATAATCAAGCATGTTGCTCCGAACAGGAGTCCGAGCAAGAATCCGAGCTGCCACCCAGTATTCACGCAGTCTGTCAGCACCACCTTTGGGCAAGTCTGCGGCGTGGAATGGCTTACACTTACCTGAACAAGCCAGGCCCCCACGCTATCGCTCATCAGGCTCAAGTGTCAAAAAAGAGGGTGGGTGGGTTTGGGGTTCCAGACAGCGCAGATCCAAGCATTCAGTTCGCGAACTGTGAGGTAAACTTAATCATACGCAATGCAATTCTACACGGCAGCTGAGGCTCCCAAGTAAATACTGGAACCGCGTCGTTGGATAGCTGAAATTTGTAGGCTAAACAGTAGTGGAGAGGAAAACAGAGAGGGATGAGGGTGGGGCGCTTTGGTGTAGTTGCTAATGCTTCAAAGAGTAAAGTGGAGAAGAATGAGAGGCGTTGGCGCGATTTCGGAGTTGAAACTAAGGTAAACGAGAGGACAGGAATCAGGGAAAGCCCGTTTAATTTTATGGCAGCGTGTGTCAGAAAAAAGAGACGATTTAGAAAGGTTACACAGCACGAGACAGTGGTGGGCAGAGGCAGATAGTGTTCGGGCTCAGCCGGGATTATTTGTTTGTGCATACGCCACTATGAGAAATATGCTGGGTATCAGTTACTCAGAAGATCAACGCCCATTCCCATGGTTGGTTAGTCTACCGGTCGCCTGCCCAAGCTAAACCTGGAGGGCGAGGCAATCTTTGTAGAAGTGGCAAGTGATGATCCACCAGAGTTGCTGATCGTCCGGGTCAGAGTGGCCTGCATGGGCTCAAACTCCAATCGGAGTTGCAGCGTTCCACCATTGTTATCCAGTGGAGCGGTGACTTCGGCACTTAGGATGGGCGGTGTGAAAAGTGGTTGGATGTAGCGCCAAATCTGCCAAACGGGAATCGAGGCAGTTAGAATGCGAAGGTACAAAATGGCAAGAGACCTTACGTCGATATTTCCCTCGGCAAGCAGCTAAAAATGACAGGTGAGTTGGTTTAACCTTTGGGATCAAGGGCATAAACGTACTGGGTCCTTTCCAAATGTCCGCTTATCCAGAATTGACACATGCAACGTCCGAATGTCCGTTGTCGTATTCGGGAACACGAAGCTCTCATTCCTACCAGCCCGTTTAATCTCCGGAAACCAGCAACTTGGATAAACACTTACCAATCGGGAGTGTTGCTCTTGACATGCTTGGACTTGTGATCACGGTCGCCAATCTTCAAAATCGCGAATGGTTTAGCAGTGTCGCCCTCCTCAATTCCAGCTAGGTCCCGAGCCCTGTGGAGTGTAACCTTGAGCGTTCCAGGCCCGGGCGTCGGTGACATCATTGGCTTGACAGCCATCCCAGCGGCGGAGCCCACGCTTCCACTCGGGCCTCCGTGCGCGGCCCCGTTCGCGGTTCCGTTGCCCTCTACAGCTGGCGCCGGCACGGGCACAGACAACTCCTCTGTGCTCTCGTCCTTGTCCCGGTGCCCAAAGAGTCCAAGGGCTTTGCGTCCGACGCTTCGGCCGGCGCCGAGCGGGAGACCACCAACTTGGGTCATGGCGCGGCCGGCGGTCGAGAACGTTGACGTCTTGGTGCGTGCTTTGGCTATGATCTCCGGGCGGAACAGCATGCGAATTTGGATTTGGCCCCTTTCCCCATGCTTGGGTGAGCTGAGCTTGATGAAGCGAGTGGTTGTTTCGAAGGGCACGAGGTCAGCAAGCTCGATGGTACCAGAGCCCAAGGATTTGGCTGTCTCGATTTGATTCCAGTCGAATACTTCGAGGAAAAAGTCGGCGCCAACACGCGAGGACTTGTGCAAAGTATTAGACTTGATTGTGAGAATATACAGCTAGGCACTTACCACTGTGACCTCGAAAGACTGGTTCCATTCGGGTACGAGCGTTTTCTTCTTTGCCTCACTCTTGAAAACCTTAGAACCATTAAGGCTGAAGACGACAAATGGATCAGATTTCCCGCTGCGGTCCGCTGCTGCGAGCTCCTTTCCGTCAAGTAGCTCGACACGGAGGGTACCCATGTCTAAGAAGTAATTAGCAACAACGTGCATCCTCTAACGTGAGTTGACGCACTGTTGATACTCTCCCGAGGGTCGAGTTTGATCTCAACTGGCACATATTTGGCTTGGATCTTCACGGTGCTCTTGTTCTTGCCGTCTTGATCGGTCAAGGTATATACGGCCGGTCCCGCCTGGCGAAATCATCAACACTCGTAATTTGACGTGGCAGATATGATACCCACCAAGGACTGCTCCAAAAACGCCTTGGCATCGAGCTTGTACTCGGCGATAATACTCTCCTTCTCGTCCTCATCATTTTCGTTGAGACGGAGCCAGACACGACCAAAATCGAGTTCCTTGTGTGAATGTGTGAGTTGATTCAAACACATTGCCCCGAGTAAACGCGCACCTTGATAAAGCCTTCGCCAACTTGTTCCCAATGCGCCTGGGTGCTGCGCGCCCTTTCAGTCGTAAACACGGGCCAGTATCCATCGTCGAGCAGGACCTCTAGCTTTGCTTTCTTCGCAATTTGCCCGTCGATGATGTTGAATACCAAGATGCCAGATTCTGGGTCTCATCAGTCACTGCGTTTATCGAAGCCAATACGATTATACTTACGATGTTGTAGAACCTCCTCGTTGCTCATTTCCACCCCTGCACCCTTGGGTTCAGCATCCTTGTTCTCATCCTCGAGCTCGTCAACGACATCGTCCGTATTCTCGCTCTGGCCGGTTTGCTCCGTGCGCGTGGTGTCCACGCTCTTGGCAGGCTTATGTCTCGACACGCGGTGGCCCTTGGCATTGACGGTGATTTCGATTGGAACCCTCTGTAGCTCTTCGTCCGAACTAGACACCGAAGTATCGTCGCCGCTCGCAACGTCGTCCTCGTCCTCGTGACCACCCTTGGCACGTTCGATTGCGCGTTGAATATCGTCGACGCTCTCGAAAGAAACGCCGCGTAAGGCGATAGCAGGAATGAACTCTGCGGTGTAATGGAGCTCTCCCTTGACCAGCCCCTTGTCCAAGCGAATGGGGTCCGCACAATCGCGTTTCCCGGTCCCGGCAAACGGCATTCGCTCGTCTTCGCGCGGCTCCGCAAGTTTCGCTACAGGGAGCTCGACAAATCCAAGCGAACGATGCTTGGTAAGATGTTGGTAGTCCATGCATTCGAGGTAGAGTGTCTCGCGCAAGTGGTGCACAGGCACATACACGATCTGGTCCCATTCGGGGTTCAAATTGTTGTTCTTCACCTCGGTTCGAGCCATGGTCACGGCATTGAGCATCACACGAACGTATGGATCGCTCTTGCCACCAAGCGAAGCTTCGACATTCTTAACGTCCTTGGCCCGCTTGATCCAGAGGCGCACAATTCCGATCGGAGGAGAGTACGAGCCAGCGCCTTGCATACTGCCCGCCATATTGAGCGGCTTCCAGTCGGCCGAGACGCGTACTTTGCCAGACTTGCAGCCACTGAGCGGGAACCAGTCTTGGTGCTTTTCGCGAGCTTCGAGGAGGTCTTTCAGACGGATGTTCATATAACCGACAACGGGATCTTTTAGGAAGTCACGGTCATCAATGACCTGGAGGCTTGATGTCAGGCTAAACCGAAGAAACACAAGAAATGCCGTCTGACCTTGATCGTGACAATTGAGCTAGCCTTGTCCGTAACCAAAAACTCCATCGGCTTCTCCCAAATAGGCGACAACGTGTGCTTCATCACTGTGGTCTTGCCAACTTCGTGGGTGCGCAGGAGAGCCTGAGCGAATGGATTGAGGTCGCCAGACATCGAGTTGCTGGCGTCCAAATCCTTGGCTCCGTGAATTACCATGCGAACGATTCCGACCTCTGAGTCAAAGTACTATGTCAGTCACAATCTATGGTCCCTTAAACATATACGCATACTCGTCTCAGGGAGGGGTTGGATCTTGCCGCCATCAAGAGTCTGGGGTTTCAAGACCGGGAAGAATGCACTATGGGAGTAGAATTAGTACGTATGCCGACCAGACGACACCTCGAACTTACACATCAAACTTGAGTTCGCCCCTCTCCTTTCCATCTTTGAGAACTTTTCGAACAAGGCCTTCCTGAGTGGCATCCTCAGTCAAGGAAGAAAGCTCAAACGACGCGCTGCCCAAATCTGTATCCTTGCGGTGCTCGTTGTGGTCCAAAAGTGAGAGATTGAGAGTCTCGGTGAGCGAATTGACAAGCAGGAACTTGACTTCGCCCCAGTGTGGGTTGTACCTACGCACATGTTTTAGACGCGGATCGAAGGAATCAAACGAACCGGTACCCACGTGCTAGTCTTAAATTTGGTCCTCGCCATTTCCGCACGGTTATTGATAGTGAGGCTGACATACGGATCCGGGGTGCCTCCGCCGATCTTGCCTCCCTTCAGGCCACGCGCATCAAACAGAGTGACCTGCAAGACGCCGACGGCAGCATCTACCCAACGGTCGTGTGAGCTCGGCTCGGCATCATTAATCGCTTCGGCTTACCCAAAGGTGCTCCGGATAGCATCTGCTCAAGATTGAGGGTGAAGACTAAATAGGATAATTGAGCTGCATAAACATTTAAGGAAGGTGATACGTGGCATACCGTTGGGATCATACATCATGGGACCGAGGATGGAGTGAACGGTATCGCGAATAAAACCGGACAACCCTGGGATCTATAGAGCCCGTTAGACATACCAACTATGCGTCGATCTGAAACTTACATTGGTGATATCAAAGCCAAACGTGTCGCCGCCAATCGGCTTCAACACGTAATCGAACTCGGGCGGCTTCAAAAAGCTGACCTCCACAGTTTGAACGTGCGGAAAGTTGGACATCAGTTTGAGCTTGACGCGCATGGACCCCGAGAAGCTCATGTCTTCGAGCAGGATAGGCATGGCTGCAGTCGCTAGACCTTTGCCTACTCGAACAGCCAAAACAATCCTAGGGTTGACTTTGCGCTGGGCTTCTCGTTGCGTCATGTCCGAGATGTCGTTGGGAGTGAAGTTGAATCCCCAAACCATTTGGACGATGTCATCCTCGGTCCGGGGACTGGTGTAAACGCGTTCGATACGTGGTGCCTTGGTTCCCAGCGTGAAGTTCTGGAGACGGATGGAGTCTAGAAATGCGGGTGTGGATGCAGAAAGAATTTGGTCGACGGTGGCCACGATGGATGCAGAGAGGACAGGCTCGTAGATAAGCCAGAAGCGGTTCATAAAGTTATTCATCCAGTCGGCAGATTCATAGTCCTGTTCGAGCCTTGACTTGACGAGTTCGCGCTGAATATCGTCCCTGGCACGACGGCGGACCCGCTCCATGGAAGTCTTGTAATATGTTGCACAGAACGCGAGAAGAATAAATAGCCTAGAGATGGGGCGTCATGAATGACGATCCTCGTGCACAATGATCCACTTACCATCCCCATCCAAGGCGGAACAGGGTCATGTAATGCGATGCCGCGACCGCGAAGAAAATAACAGCAGCATCTAAATATAGTGTGAGACAGCGAGAACGTGTTTACAGCACGGCGAGGACATACTGTGGTACCAATCGCCATAGTACATCTCGGAGAGATACATATCGATAATTCCTTTGTCGCGTTCCTCTTCCGTTGGGGGAGGATTATCTATGCCAGCGTGCGCACGCCAGCCAACCTTGTACCAGTCTGGGATCGCCGGAGCAGGTCCAGTGGGGATCGCCCCGGGCATAGGCTGGCCGTTTTGCGTGTTGGACTCGGCGAGCACCTCCTTGGTCGCCTTATCCACGTCTTCGATCGTTATCGTAGGGGCAACCGGGGGACCTCCGGCGTCAACGACAAGCTCTGGACAAACAGTCAGCTTAAGCTCGTGTAGAGCCCCCCTAGACGCACCCCTTGCCTCCTCCTTGCGCTCCTGAGCCTTGTTACTCTGCAGCTCGGTGCGGGCTTTGCCAGCAGCGGCTGCCTTCTCCGCGGGGCTCATATTCGGGTCGAAGGTGTGGACGACAGCCCCTTTGGCAGCATCCTGCTTCTGTATTCCGTTGAGTTCAGCGTGTGCCAGTGTCGATGCCGCAGCCATGTCCTTCGCGGTGGGGGCGGACATGGTGGTGGTGGGAGGGAACAAGGCTATCGCTGATAGTAGTGGCTGAGGTCTACTCTTACTCGGGGTGTGCACGTACAGGCACACAATATGACGCAAATCGGGTCACGTGCACTTGCATTCCATTTCACCTTGCTCGCTTTTCATGTCCCTATTTTCCTGCTACAAATTTCCGCAGCTAATACCCCCCTCCGGATACTGCGCCTCCGAGTTCAACCTCAACCTCGACCGGTGTCTCCCCAATGCCGCGCTTTGCAGCCTCGGCGATGATTGCGGGCGCAGCACTGGGTGTACGTGACACGATCAACGTAAGTGACACGACCGCCAAGATATGTCCCAATCCGCACTCACGATGCTCCCACGCGTGTGATTCCCATTGCGCGGACACGTAGCAAATCGTCCAGTGATTTGACACCGCCGGACGCTTTGATTTGTACCGAGGGAGGACAGCTGCGTAACGGTCAGAATACGAAATTGAGGCGATCGAGAGACATACTGCTTCCGCATAAGTGCCAAGTGTGGAATCGTCGCGCCATCATAAGTGTACATCCCATTAGACTGCTTCTTGAATCCATAGCCCGTCGATGTCTTGACAAACGCAACTCCAACCCTTGTGCAGATTTCGCATAGTTTGATTATATGCTCGTCTTTGAGATAGTCGTTCTGACATTCCCGGCTTAAACGGCTTCGCCAACGGCAGCAAGTAACGCACCTCAAAGATGACCTTCAGTATAGCCCCGCTTGCAGCGACAGCATCGTTGACCTGCTTAATCTCATCTTCGACGTACTCCCAATCCCCACTCAAGGCTTTTCCAATCTGTGCAGCTGGTGAATCCAAACCAGTTGCAGAGTGCCGCGAGTATTACTTACGTTGATAACCATGTCAATCTCGTGCCCGCCCTACCCCGCCCATCAGTCTCAGCCCCATGCAGAACCTAAACACCCACCGCTTTAACGGCTTCACTTGCTTCGTAAACCTTGACATTCGTCGAACTATTGCCATGGGGGAAACCTATCACTGGGCAGATCAACACGCCCGACTCAGCGAGAACCTCTTTTGCCATCGGAATCGAGTACGGCTTGATGCATGCCGTGGCGGTTTTGAATCTACCGAGCATATATCCATTAGTATAGCCCAAACCTAAAAGCCCATAGTGAAATCCCCACTTTTTAGCCGTCTCCAGTCCAGCACGAATTTCCGCGTCGGTCATATTGGGCTGTAGAAGAGCAAGATCTATCATTTTGGCGATGTCCGCCTGGGACACAGTGATCTTGGCGGTGTTGGACATGGGGAGTCTTTTGTTCGGATAACTAGGTGCGCTATGTTCGCGGGCAAGAAAGCTATGCCTCTAGACCGAGTAATGTATCCCAGAAGCAAATGGTCCTCCTCGCCGATGAGGTTCGGTGGTGGATGGGACTCCGTCAATCACGTGCCGCATAGCGCCCCATAATCCAGCGAAAATTGAACATATATACCGTGTGTACATGAACCCTATGGGGAATGTCATACAAAGAGACCCAGGCATAGTCACTCTAATTTGAGTGAATTATAACCTCCCTTGAAGCAGCCACCAGACCAGGCCGGCCAGCCCACCCAAAAGACCGAGCGCACGGAGGACGATGACCACCACGAGAGCGCGTCTCACTGCGCCATAGAAAGCATTAAGGGCAGAGCCAGACCAATTGATTCTACGGGATTCATGAGTATTCCGAGCAAATTTATACGGTAAATGTATGCTCACCTCTTATCGTTCGTTCCTGCCTCGCGTGCACTAGCTTCCCAGCCTCGAACAACGTCACGGTAACGTTTCCCAAACACCCTGCGAGCGAGTTAGTGAGGTGTGACAAATAAACTGGGAAACCACGCTCACCATATCCACAAGTTGACATCTGGAATCGAGAATCGGGGGAAGATTGAGCTGGCAAGGTAATTTTAGTACCAATATGAACAGGCTGAGACAAAGACTCACGTCATGCTAGCTGCGCCTCCACCTAAAAATACGGCAGATGCTGCGGTAGGAGCCATGGGACCTGAATTAGCATTATCAAGCATTTGTTGCACCAAATCCCTTCGAGGCAGTCAGCATACATCCGCCTCCGTTTTCTTCAAATAACGCCACTCACAATGTCATCCCAAGGGTCAATCCCCACAGTTTCAAATCTCCGGAATAAGCCGATACGACGCCCGGGGTTGAAATTGCGGTATGCGGCGGTAGGAGGACCGCACCAAATTTCATGTTCCCGATAAGCGAGCGTACGAATACTCGTATGAGAGCATTGCGGCTGTAATCCCGGTTTTGTGCGTTAATTCATGATGGAACGGGATTAAAGTGGGCGGGAGCATACGGGGCAAGTCGAGATGCAATATCAATGTTCACAAAAGTCGTTGGGGGATCTTTGTTCCATGGTGGGAGGATACCAATAGGAATTGAATGAACTGTCGTCTGAGAGTCGGGCTGTGTGGGGGGTGAGAAAAGTGCGGAGCTGACACCTGGGTTCAGTTACGCACCTGCAAGTCGATTTGGGGAGGGTGCGGTGAGAGGTGGAGGAAGACTGTGGACTATGAGTGAGACGTTATTTAAATATGGAATCACATACCAAATGGGCTTAAAATCATCAAGAGTCGCTTGCCGAGACTTGTGGTTATTTCTCGGTCGTCCAGCTGACCGACACACGTCCAATCATTGTCAGCCAGATCCAAACCAATTTCCTCCCACGTCTGTCTCATGGCTGCATAGATCTTAGAGGCGATTTTCATCAAATTTATGCCTACACTCACCTGTATATAGCGCTCCCTCGTCTCCCTCTTCTGAACGCCCACCCGGGAATGCAACATGGCTGTCTGCGCCTTTGCCCCCTCTCTCTTCTCTCCGGATATACAGCAACTCGGCAACGCTCTCTGGATGGTTAACCCAGTCGAGGCGGAAGAAATCGTTCAGGTTGGGAGGGGTAGGGGGAAGCAAGTCGGCCCGGGCAAGCACATGAGCGGGTGGCCGAACGTGAATAATGAGCGAGACCGA
>WSTG01000907.1:0-12826 GCA_019616325.1 Ceratobasidium sp. 394
GTGACCAGTAACCACCGTAACGAAACGTGCCAGCAAGTAATCTCTCCCTTGGTAACTAGCTGGCAGCTGGCACTGTCACGTGACTTGTAACATCACGTGACCAGTAACCACCGTAACGAAACGTGCCAGCAAGTAATCTCTCCCTTGGTAACTAGCTGGCAGCTGGCACTGTCACGTGACCCTAGGATTACAAAGCGGCTCTTATAAGATTCGGAGCCGCGACAACCCTAGCTGGCATTACTTAACGACTACTAAGCACACGTGACACATGCTGCGGACTGCGGACTGCGGACTGCGGCCTCCCATGTATATAAAGGATAGCGGAGGCAAGATGGGACCCCATCTTGCTTTATCTCGTCTACCACAGCGACTGTACCTTACTTAGCACACGAATACGATTTAGAGACTAGCATTACGGAAACACCATTAGAACACAGAACGACCACTCCTTGAGCCAAGAACTCAGAGCCAGAACAGGTCGCGACACGCGTAGCGCCCAACCGCGGGTGGCCAGCACTTCAGGTTGAGCACAAAGATCCTGCTGTGAAAGATGTGGCTTTCTATGAAAGATTGCCTAATGAGAAAAAGCAGGAGAACATACCGAATCACCTTACAGCTATACGTGAGGTCCCCGAGTTCGCTGCGACGAGTTTCATATAGAGAATGTCCGGTGCGAATTGATGTTCGTTTGGTGGTCGAGGCTGGGAGCAACCTTCGACGCCACTTGTCTGGCACGCTTTCGAAGGGGTTAAAAATCGACTCGTCATGGACCTTGCAGTCGCAAGGTGGGTTCGAGTCCATTACAGTACAACAGGCTCTAGCTCGACGGCGTTGGTTCGCGTTGGTTCGCTCAGATAAGCGCTAACATCCGATCTCGGCGGAGATGGCATGAGATGAGGCTACGACATTGGTGCCTGATTTACAGTAAGTACAGCAAGAGATACTGCATTTACCATGTGATTTAGTGATTGCACGATTTCGCGTAACAATATCGACCCCTGGAGTGACCTTGCAGAAGCAAGGTTATTCCCTGTGCACCGAAAAAATCGAAGGCTAGATTATTGTAAATACAAAGGTACACCGTCTAAGCCAACGCGAAATAGTCCCAGGTGTTGAGTCCTAAGCACCGATTCCCCACCCACCACGCAACCCAGACGCAGAAATATTTGCCAAGACTATGTTCCCTTGAGCTGCTCCGCGATCCTGCCGCAACGACACGTATTCTCGCTTCCTTCTTCGCCATTGCATGCAAGTAAGTGTGTCTAAATGCGGCACGTAGCGTAGTCGTAGATGCTCGACGATTGCTCAAGTCTATTTTTATACTTTATAGTGCTCCCCACACATGTACAACTCTTCACGTTGTCATATGGCTTGTGCCATTTTTCGCTGTATGCGTTGGGCTAATCCGAGGTTAGACAGTACCACATATAAATCAGTTTGTTTTTTTTTAGCTAAAATGCTTGGGGGTCCTCCTGCAAAAGATTGCTACTTACAGAATCGCTCCTATAAAATCTAGTAAGGCCATCTGCCTTCTGCCATGTCTACGAGAATGAATATAGGCTTGACCTGCGAGATCCTTCAACCAAGAAAGCCCGATTCCCGACTGTACTAGCTGCACAACCGAGTGCGTCCGATTGCAAAACGTGTTGTTGGGACTCCATCAGCTCGACCTGCGCATCGTGGCTATACTTGGAGCTCGGCAATTTCACCTGGAAACTGAAACAATCATTGACCACAATCCTCGTTGGAACTAGCAGGCCATCACCTTGCTAATGCAAAGTCACTCCCCCCTATAATTAGTCGGCATTTTAACCCGCGCAACTGTACGACGGCAAAGCTGTCCTATCATGTGATGTAGCGCTCGCCAGACGCCGGTGACCGAGGGATTCCTAGTGAACCACCCGCCCTTCAGTAATTCTCCCTTGCACAACCATACTTCACCTTTATTATTGTGCCCTCGTATGTGCCTTTTATATGTTCTAAGAGCGATTAGATAGATTAGTTCTGCTTGTTGTGGGGCATCCCTGTAACTATCTTGTGTCACGCCATGGCCACCTCCGAGATTACGCTAGACCATATACCTGTGTCGGCGCGTATGTCAAAATCAGGGGCAAATCTAGGTGTGAAGACTCCCTACTTACTAGGGCATTCACGAGCGGCCTGAGTGTTCGAGCGCATTAGATGTTGCTTAAGCTCTCGAGTACTTATTAAAACCGCGCATGAGTATATCTAAATGGGGAGGTTTTGCTCCTAACATAGTTCATTATATCTAGTATGCATTTAGCTTATGTCGTGTCCTCAGTGCTTTTCATATGCATTTACCTTATTATCCTGTAGCACGAGTCAATTCGTGCATGTATGCAGGTGTGACGTAGCGAATGGACATACCCTTATCCTGAGTTATTTTTGCTTGTCCATCACCCCACGAGCTTCAGCCGCCGACCATTACAGCCGTCCCTGCTGGCGCACTCACCTGGATGCCATACCATGCCCAGCCATCGCCATCAACTCAGTCGCTGGGTGGGCAGACCCGGTCCACGCCTGGACTGCCTCTGGTAGTCAACATCACCGTGACAACTCGCCTGGATGAGGTGTGTAAGATACTAAGGATCAATATATGTATATACATGGTGACTCTCTGCTGGCCCCTATGGCTATCATTAGTGCGTAGGGCATTGCCACAGCCTGCGGAGGCAATGTGTGCTTACTAGGTCATAGGCCCTAGAGCGACATGTGTCCACCATCTCTCCGTCTCGCTGCCTCATACATATTCGGAGCGATAACGTCAAAGTTATGAGTACTTGTGCTCATTGGGTAGTTGCCCGTAAGCGCCAACCACCATTTTATCCTATCTAGGGCACTTTTGCGCACGCAAGATTCGTACCAAGACGGCCCGGTTGTCTGTCACAAATTGCCAGGACACATTCAAGGGCGCTGCACGTAGGCGTGAGTATTTTCCCAGGCATCATTTCATACATAAAAAAGACACAAAACGAACTTGAAAATACCAAAGATGGATAGCGGTTAGCCCTTACGGGTAGCTATCCACTGTATGCGTCGTTTTAGACCTCGTTTTGGAGCGTGTTTTAGGCCTCATTTTAGAACCATTTTAGTAGCTCTGAATGACCCTAATGAGGGGGTTCACAGTTGCCAAAACTGCATTAAAACGAGTCCTAAAACAAGAGCTAAACTGAGCTGAAATGGAGAGCACGTTTTAGCCCCAACAACGAAATAGTGCCACCAAGACGCTCAAACAGTCCGTTGATGAACAGTTAGGCGAGTTAAATCATGAAGAACGGGGTGAGATGTGCAAAGTTTACATTTAGAGCGAAACTTGCTCCAAAGATGACATAGGGACGATTCCCCGACCACTTTATGCGCCATTTTAGGCCTTTTTGTAGAGCTCATTTCGGGCCTTGTTTTTGGGCGTTTTGGCCACTGTGGAAGCCCTTACAGATGCGCTTCATTCCAAAACCGAGCTCATTGGATAGAAAATATTTGATGATATGAATATATGCGCTAGTATTAATAACTCCCGCTTAGCTCAGTGGTAGAGCGTGTCACTAGTAGGTGATGCTTACGTAATGACGAGGTGGTCTGTTCAATCCAGGCAGCGGGAATGTTTTGCTGCATCTTTTGGAGCGTCAAAAACCGCAAGGGGAGGGTCACATTGAAGGACAAATGAGCATAGGATCACGTGGCGCTAGACGCGGGCGCCTGTTTCGAGAGGCCTCCACGCGGTCCTGGGCGACAGGTTCGATGCGATCTCAGAGCTTCAGGCTCGACGCAGTCCCAGAGCTTCAGGCTCGACGCGGTCCTAGGGGAGCGCGGTCAGTTGTTCAAATCAGCTAGCGGGAATCAATTTTTGCGCATTTTTCTGAGCTGTTTTAGCCTCAGAAACACGCCTGGGAGGTTCAGAAGTAAAATCCGGCTTTTTCCAGGGTAAATAGAGATTTATACTTATTAAAACCCATGTTACTAGGACAAAAATGACCCAGGAACACGATGGTATTTGTTTTACATTTTTAAGACACCGTTCAGAGGTGTTTCAGACACCTGAGCCGCCACCGTACGCCACAGATATCCGCCAAGAGCCCGGCGCTTAGCCGTCGGTGCCGCCACCAGACTACCACCCAAGTTAGTATTGTGATTGATGATTGTACCAGAAACGAACTTACCAAGTTAGCTTAGTATCCAGGATTCATCAACGAGTCTTAGACGTCTCGGGCATCGAGATGCGGTATACTGCACTTGGATTCAGCAGCACGTGACAGCATTCCCATCCCCCCCTTGACTGCTAACACTGTAGGTACATTCCTTTCTCCCCGGTTGTCCTACTACTTCTTCCTTTTCGACGGGAGCTGGCACAATGACCACTTGTGCTAGTCGGCGAATTGTAATACTTCAACTTCACGTTTGCCAGTGATTCTACCCTGATTCTTGGTAGTAAGACGGCCCTAAGTTCTCGATGCAAATCTGACCAAAGCCACCTGTCCTGTGCTAAATTAAGCTATTTAGCCCTTCATACTTGGTGACACGGTGTTACAAATATATATGATCGTTTTCCCCTAGAGTACAATCTCTATCTCGATACCATTGGCCACTATCTAAAGATATTCCAGAGTGTCTTTCTGCATCTTTTCTGGCTCATTTTGTGCTCTTGCTAAACGGTCCTGTTGGTGGTGTGTATTTCGTAGCGAGCGCCACCGTACTCCACAAGAGCTCGGCGCTTACTACTTACAATTTGACATCTTACCTCGTCCACCACCATGTTCAAACGAATCAACAAGCGTATTCGGAGGAAGGAAAAGGAGGAGGAGGCGGGGCTCGACGACGAAATGAAGCAGGTTTTCGGGATGCATGACACCGACTTGGACGAGTCTGATTCAGGCACTAGCTCCGGCCATGATAGCTCTCGAGACTTGAGCGATTCTGATGGTGAGGACGAGCCTATCATCCAAGGATCTTCTACGGCCAAAAGAAAGAGAGAAATTTCGGAGGACAGTCAGGGATCCGAACCAGAGGATGAGGGCGAGGATGATACCGATGAGACTGCACCGATGACAGTTGCCGAGGCTTTATCCAACCCACTCTATTCAGTTCAGACAAACTCCGATGCAAAAGCATGCATACTATGTCCAGGGAAGGAGCTCAAGCATAGCCAAATGATTTCGGTGCATGTGGCTTCTTCGGTAAGTGAGTTGATACCTTACAATACGTTGATTGAATACGAAGATAGACACATCAACGGAGAATGAAACGTTTCGCGACTTTGGCGGCTCGTGTTGGCGATGACAACGAGGATCCAAGGCTCCTAGTTGCTGCCTTGGACGAATCTGTGCGCATGGCCCCGCGTGAAAAGGCCGAGCGACCGGTGAGTACCAAGTCGGCGTTGTAGCCGATTCTAACACCATGTAGGCTGGCCCCCCAGTATCCAAAAAAGATCGACGCATAGCAAAACGACAACGTCGGCGAGAACGTAGATCTGCTTCTTCGGCAAAGAAAGACGACAAGGAACTGCAGGCTCACACGAGCACATCGGGCCGTAACGTTTCCAGTCGCACTGTGATACAAACGAAAATTGCGCAAAAAAGGGCAGATGCTGTGAAAAAACACAAACTGGTAGGTTCCATGCTCCACGTGGTAGGATGTACCGACGCATTTAGTAGGCCAACCCGCGAAAAAACAATCACCCACGTAAAAACGCCCGATTGAAGACGGCCTCTATTTGATACCGGAGCATTTTGCTTGGCCATCCCGTCATTTCTGATCCACGCTTTCCCAACTGCTCACGTTGATTCACTATATTTGACAATATGATACTTACGAACAGTCCTTTAGAATTCTCGGAGAAATGCACATTCGTGGGAACGTTTTCCATCAGTCGTGAAGTCCTCCGAGCAATTCCTCCCATGTCCATAAAGGGCTTCATATATTGGAGTCCGCCCCGAATGAGGATTTATCATTGACATCTCGGGTATGGGTTAGCCGGTTCGGTACGCATGGCATTGACGTCGCTCACGTGTATCCGTCTATCAGTCTTCCTGCTACGTCCGATCGACAGTTCTAGAATCCGTTCTATCAGTATGCGTACGACACCTAAACGAAGTTTACGCGCTCGCTCCCCTATTAGCAGCGGCCAGGTGACCAGTCAGCCCCTAATCCACGGGCTGACTTTGACAGGCATCTTCCCAATCTCGTGTCGAACGACGTCGGCAAAGCCAGACGCAGCTTTCAGAACACATATACGCTCATTACTTATTTTGCATCTTCAAACCTACCTCGCGTCCGCTTGTATAAAGAGTCGCACCGGCTGGCAGTCGTTCTTTACTACGTCCTCTCTTTTCTTGAGCAATGCGCATCCTCGCTACTGCGTTTACATTCGCTACTGCGGCGCTCGCTCTTGTGCCGAGCCTCGACCGTCGCCAGTCGTCCATCGACACCTATATTACGACTGAAACCCCTATCGCTAAAGCTGGAGTTTTGGTGAGTAGAGTTTGGTTGCATAAAGTACCTTTTTCAACGCAACTGCGTAGGCCAACATCGGCGCGGACGGCTCCAAGGATCAGGGCGCAAAGTCCGGAGTAGTGGTTGCGTCTCCTTCCAAGTCGTGAGTTTAACCCAAAGTTCAGGGGTTTCTGTTTGCTAATGTATTGCATAGGAACCCCGACGTAAGGCTTTAACATCTGATATTGGAACAACTGCTTACCTTTTTGCAGTACGTCTACGCATGGACGCGCGACTCTTCCCTCGTATTCAAGCTCTTGGTCGACCAATATACCCAAGGCCGTGATACAAGCTTGAACACTCAAATTCAAAACTGGATTGCTTCGCAGGGGCGCATCCAGCAGGTCCCCAATCCCTCGGGTAATGTTAATTCCGGAGGGCTGGGTGAACCCAAGTTCAACATTGACGAGACTGCCTTTACTGGGGCCTGGGGTCGCCCGCAGCGTGATGGCCCAGCTGTATGTGTTGTCCTAGTCGATTATGCCTATTTACTAACTAGGCTATTGCAGCTCCGGGCTACCACCATGATCACCTATGCCAACTATCTGGGTACCATCAACTCTTATGTCACGGGAACGGTCTGGCCGCTTGTCAAGCTCGACCTCGACTATGTTGCTCAGTATTGGAATCAAACCGGTAAGCATTTCGTATTGGGTGGAATATTCATCCTAATTCCTTCTAGGTTTTGATTTGTGGGAGGAAGTGCAAGGCTCCTCTTTCTTCACCACCGCTGTCCAGCACCGCGCGCTCCGCGAGGGTGCCAAGTTCGCCACCGCTCTCGGCGACTCGACCCGTGCATCGACGTATACCGCCCAGGCTGCAAATGCATTATGCTTCCTCCAGAGCTACTGGAACCCCACTCAACGTTACGCGTCCTCCAACGTCAACGGGGGGTCTGTCGTTCGTTCGGGTCTCGACGCCAACTCGATTTTGGCCAGCATTCACACGTTTGACCCTGCTACTGGCTGTGATGCTGCAACCTTCCAGCCATGCTCTGACAAGGTTTGCGGCTTCATTACTATGTGCCAGTCAGGTGTTGACTGAATGACAACGACAGGCTCTCGCTAACCACAAGGCAGTCGTCGACTCGTTCCGCTCCGTCTACTCCATCAACAGCGGCAAGGCTGCCAATGCTGCCGTCGCTGTCGGTCGCTACAAGGAGGACGTCTATTACAACGGCAATGTAAGTTGATCGCTCACATATCTCCAAACTACCACTCACACTCGGGTAATTAGCCTTGGTATCTGTGCACTACTGCCGCCGCTGAGCAGCTTTACGATGCCTTGTACACCTGGAACAAACAAAAGTCCATCACGATCACTTCCACCTCTTTGGCATTCTTCACCCAGGTGAGTTCACCGCCACAGTGCATCCGAACGGCATTTGACCACCTGATTTTAGCTCTATTCGAGCGCAGCCGTTGGAACATATGCTTCTACCACCACCCAGTACACTGCCATTGTCAACGCCGTCAAGACCTACGCCGAGGGCTTCATTGCGATCGTTCAACAGTACCAGGGCTCCGGGGGCGCTCTTGCTGAGCAGTTCTCAAAGACCAACGGAGCTCCACTCTCTGCTGCCGACGTAAGCACAGATGTGTTGTAGATTTGTAGGACAGTGACTAATGGTTTCCCTCAGCTTACCTGGAGTTACGCTGGAGCTATCACCGCTTTCGAGGCGCGCGCTTCCAACGTCCCCGCATCGTGGGGTGCCTCTGGCCTTACCGTTCCGGCTACTTGCTCGACTGGCGGTGGAGGTGGAGGAACTGTCGCGGTTTCTTTCACAGTCACTGCCACGACCGTCTTTGGAGGTTAGTACGGTAGCATTAGTTTATCTGCATTTACTTATTCGTCTTGCAGAGAACATCTACCTCGCTGGTAACCAGCCCGCGATCGCCAACTGGGACCCCAACAACGCGCCGATCCTCTCTGCCAACAGCTACCCGCAATGGAAGAGTAAGCGGGTTCTCCCATCGCTCGACTTGCACTAACTTGTTTTGCGCTAGTCACTGTGAACCTCCCGGCCAATACCCAGATTCAGTACAAGTACATCCGCAAGTACAACGGCGCAACGACTTGGGAGTCTGACCCTAACCGCTCGTTCACGACTCCTGCTTCTGGCACTTACAGCGTTACCGACACCTGGCGGTAAACAAGCCTAGAGTCAAGAGTGCTGGCCGTGAAAATAGATACTTGGCTCATAGAGGCTTGTTACCTTGCTTCTGCAAGGTCACTCCGGGGATCAATATTAAGACGCGAAATCGTGCAATCAGTAAATCATGTGACGGGTGTAGCACTGCTTTAGTGTATTTACTGTACATTCAGGAACAGATCCTCGGAGATCTCGGACACCATTTCAAACACCGAAGTTACCACTTAGACCGCTCGCCGGTCTGCGAATCTCATTACAAGCGTAGGTGCACGACCGTCGACTTGCATTTCATCGCTCCTAGCACAAATTGCTGCTCTATTCGGCTGAGCAGGTCTCCCCATGTTCCCGAGGAGGCTGTTAGCAGAGGAGGGGTAACAAGCCCAGGAAGCTTGGGTAGTAGTATAAGTCATTTACCGTGGTACGTCACAATTTTTTCTAACTTCAATGGTTATCTTGATGCATTTCAACGACCTCTGGGGTCTGTGGCTGCGACACACCTTTGAGTATGCGACCTCTATAGGAAGAAGTCGGGTTTCGAGCCAGTGGCGATACCAAGAGGTGCCCCGACGACTATGTCTCCTTATTCCGCGTGCTCTTGGGCTCGATCTTGCCTAGCTGGTGAGTTTTTTCGCTTCCAGTTTCCATTGTTCAGAGTCGAGTCGTAATATATGTGCCCTTGGCTCCAATTTTTACCGCCATAAATCCTTTTGAACTTCACCCGTGCGACTCGAGCTTCGACTCACGCATACGCGTTCTGTTTGGTGTTCGAGCTTGCGGATGTTTGGGCTGGCTCGTGTGAGCACTTTCTCTTTGACTGTCTCGCGGCACGTTTTAACCTATGTTTTTTTTTGTCCTTGAATCAGGCTCGTGTTGAGCAAACATCTGGTCCATCGACTGCGCACGGCCTTTGTCGGTCTCATTGTACCTTTTGGCTTACGCTTTTTTTTACATATGGCCTTCCACTGGGGGGGGGCATGTTTTACGACCGTGGTTCTAGGTAGCACTCGGTAGCGCGTATATGCAATAGTACGAGTCGGGCTCCCGAGAACCCATAGGGCCCTTCCTAGGGGGGTACCTACCGCGCTACCACGTCTAGTGCGAGCTGATTTGCTGCACGGCTTTTGCTCGAGGGCCTTAACTTGATAACTTCTTGGTCTCTTCCCGAGTCTGTCTTATGTATTACATTTGCTTACCCGGTAACCTGCGTCCCGGCAGCGTATCTTGAATTGACAAAATAAAATGGTCGCGTTCATTACAACCACAGGCAGAGGCAATGGTCAAGGGGCCCGGGTCACGGGCCGCTTTTTCATAATTGAATGTACCCTTAATATAAACCCATTTCAAGGATCGGTGGGATGGCTATCGTTTTGCAAGGTGCAAATAATTACTCTAGAACCAATGGTACACAGAAACCAAACTCGCTCGTCAAAGAGCGTCCGAAAGTACAGCGAGACTATTGCAAAGCTGCAATTACTTTGTCTGTCATAGTGACCAACTGTTCAAACAAGATCAGAGCGGCCCCATGAATAGTGCAACAAAGCACCTACCTGATGAATGTCCGGCCGCTCATTCGGATCGACCTTCAAACACGCATCAATCAGCCCAATAAATCCAGGGCTCCACCTCCCCGCACTCTCTGGTGGGTGCTTGTACTTTCCACCCATCACAGCCATCGCCATACTCCCACCCTGCTCCATCGTCTGCGTCGTCTCAAAGGGAGAGTGGCCATAGGCGAGTGCGAATAATGTGCATCCGAGGGACCAAATGTCGACGGCTTCGGTGAGGGTTGTGCCTGTTTTGACGTCGAAGAGTTCGGGAGCGCGGTAGGGCATTGTGGATTGCTCGGCTGCGAGGTCCTGTTGGTAACCAGGTTAGTTTGTGTAGGAGGTTCGGGTAGTGAAGAGATGTACTTGTTGGGTTAGGGCTTGGGAGCGGGTTTCGATAGGTATACGGGCTCGTACGGTGCTTCCGACTGCGCGAAGCATCAAATGAGAAATATGAGAGTTCTGAACACGAGCCCACTTACAGTCCATTAGAATGGGTGTTACACCATCATCCGCATACATTATGTTCCTGTTCGCAAAGAGATTAGATATGTTGTAAGATAATTCCACACAACTCACGCAGGTTTAATATCCCGATGCGCATACGGAACCAGGACCCCCTCGCCCTGCGGTACTCCCTGTTCCCCAGCCCGATCCTCGATCTTCCTGAGTTCCGCATCGCCGTCAAACACTAGCCTGCTCTGGTCTTCGGTCGGGTCGCGTCCACGAGGAGCGGACCTCAAAGGCTGCGACGAATAACTAAATCCACCATGTTCATCGTCAGAATCGTCATCGCCGTGAGGCTGGGGCAGCAACGCGGCCTGATGATCGTCATCTTCTGCGTGTGCGGGTGATGGGCTTGGTTGGCGAGGCGGTGCACTACCCGACGCTTGCGCGCCGTGCGAAGGTGCGCGGTAGTCGTGCATTGCGCGAACGCCGAGACAGGTTCCTCGAAATAGCTGGGCGAGTTCGAGTTCACTAAAGTGCGTACCGGCGAGGGAGTGGGAGGCCATAGCATCTTGGAGGTTGCCATGCTGGAAGAATGGGAGGAAGAGATAGACGATCTTTCCCTCGTCGTGGTCTTGGACCACTGCAGAGTCGAGTATCCTAATGATGTTAGGGTGTCTTGCTTGATTGTTAGACTAGGCTCGTGCAAGTTACACGCCTGACCATACCTGAAGCGTCTGTAAGCCTCGACCTCCCTCATCGCCTCTCGAACGCCATCCTCTCCAGTAGGACAACGAATCTTTTTGAGCGCAAATAAGCGGCCACTCGTCGAATCCTCGACAAGGTACACAAAACTGAATCCTCCTTCGCCCAAAACTCTCTTGACGACGAATGATCGGCCGTTGACTTTGATCGTCGCGGATTGTCTGCACATGCACGACGACAGCGCAAAGACGGCGTCGGTTGCCTTTTCTCGGAGCGAGTCGAATACTTGCATCAGGTTTCCGGACATGGCGGGTGAGATCTTTCAGGAATGTCAACGGGTGCACCACTGCAAGGTACTTAAAGGTAACTGCGCACTATCCGAGTGAGGCGGTAAATAAGATGGCAGTGCTAGCTGTGCAAACTAAAATTGGTTGGATCAAGGTGTTTGTCTAGTTGGCATCTATACGTTGAAATGACCTTGGTTAGTTCGTCAAGATTCACGAGTGACTGAGACACTTGCATATATCTCCGTGGTCGTTGTCGACGTGAAGCAATCACATAAATAAGCGCCGCGGTGATCGTTTCAAACAGGTGCAAACAAGACAAGTGCTCTCGCTCCTTCCTTGCTTCCAACCACCAGCTTGAACTCCAACGGCACTTGCGGCGAAAACTAAGCGACTTCGCTTGTAATGCTGATCCTCGGGCATGCTCGCCGCTATCCGACCCGGTAAAGACAAGCCCCGGACTCTCTTAATAATCGAAATGAATTCAATGTCTTTACAGTCCGCACCTAAATCTAAGTCGGGACGCTAAGCGAACGATTTGCCTTGGCTGACTCGCCGACGTTGTTGGTGCCAGACCCGAGTTCAGACCAGTGTTGAGAAAGCTGGCAAGTATCATATGACTAATTAGGAGCGATGTGCGTCGGCTATTGCCTATGGCGACCAGGATCTCCCGCCTACACGTGAACTATCGTCAGAAACACACGTATGGGCGCTCAGGCGGGGCTGGATGGTAATTGCTTTGACTCACACCCGGTCGCACAGCATTAGATCGGGCATCTGATATTTAGCGCTAGTTCCAGGGCCAACAGGGCGCTTTTCACTATAAAAGCCTGCCACACGCTTATCCCGGCACGCCAGCACGACTGCCTGCCCCTCACAACGACAACCACGATGGCGCAGCTAGCTGAACTCCCCCTCTCGTCGCCCATTATACTCAACCTTTACACTTCATTTGTCGTGGCTATTACAGCTGCCCTTGCAATCTGGGGCCCCGCGATTCTCACTGCAGCCCTCGAACGTGCCCGGGAGATTACGGGTTCTAGCTCCAGCGGGGAAGAAAATACCGAAGATAAAGAGGACGAAAATAAGGACAAGGAGAACAAGGACGAAGACAAGTCGGAAGAGGAGAAGAACAAGAAATGGAAACGCAAGAACCAAATTTGGTGAGCGGAAGCGTCACTACATTG
>WSTG01000908.1:0-12803 GCA_019616325.1 Ceratobasidium sp. 394
TACGTTTGTTTACTAGGTGCGTCGCTAGGACGCCTGTATTACTAACTACGTTTGGTTTTATTTACAGGAACCTTGCACAGGCTGCCCCAGTAGGCGCTGGAGGGAGTCCGGAAAAACTTTAGGGTCTCCTGATAGACCCTATTCCGAACCTCCTCTTCAACCCACCCATCCAGGGCCCTTGTCGGGTGTGGGGGACCTTCCGTCCCCCTCTTTTTCTTGGCCGCCTTGGCGACGGTGTCTACGTTAGTTCCTACATACTCGTTGATCACGTACATGTGCATGCGTCCCAGGGCGCTCTTGGTCTTCGGGCGCTTCGAGTGACACCACTCGAGGAGGCCCTTCTTCGGGTCCATGTAGGACCTTTCGGAGACCCAGTTCTCCAGGTCTCGGTCCCGTTTGGGAATGTATCCTAGCTGTGCCCCTGGTAGTATCTTATTAGCGTACCTTTGCGCGTCCTGGAGGTTGTAGTGGGTTGTTTCCACATCCAAGCGGATTGGGGGTAGGACGATTGGCGCGTTTCTAGGAAGGAGTCCAGTTGGTTGGCCGGGAAAGTAATATCGGTTGTTGCGGTTAGCGGGCATTGTAGGGGTTGTGATAGCCTGTTGACTTGGGTTTTTGTGGGCTGCTCCAGGGCTCCTTTTTATACCCGTTTCCTTCGTCGCTTACTAACCTTTCTGCCATTCCTCGAGTCATTCCTAGGTGACTCCTCCTGTCCTGGCATTGGAGCATCAGGTTCTCTGTCGCGCAAATCCTGCAGCAAGTCATTCATACCGGCGAATTTCTCAGCCCGTTCCTCGGTGTCCTCGATTGGGCTATACCCCTCCCATCTTATCCAATAGAATAGTTTTCCTTTCTTCCATTTCCAGGAGACTATGTGACTAATCTCCCATTCTTCTTCGCCTTCCTTTGTTTTGATTGGCGGTGGCCTGATTTGCTGTCGGTGGAACGTCTCGTCTTCTTTGTATTTGGTTAATAGGCTGACGTGGAAGACGTTGTGCACACACATACTCTCAGGTAGTTTGAGGCGGTACGCGTGAGAGGATATTTTCTCAATGATATCAAAGGGTCCTCCCCTTTTATTGTCCAGCTTTTTGGATGGGTGTTGTGTGGTAATGTTGGATAGTAGGAGCCATACGCGGTCCCCTACTTCGAATTCTCTTCCGGATGGTTCCTTTCCCTTATGGAGGTTCATCGCTGATGAGACTTCGTCCCAGATTTTCCTCATCTTCTCCGTTATGGCCTCTGCGGCTGGTACCAGTCGCTCTTTTGTTTCCTCTTCTCTGGGGGCTAGCCAGCGGGGGTTCCTTCCGTATACTGCTTCGAAAGCGGATACCCCTGTTGCGGAGTTCTTGTGTAGGTTATGGCAGAACTCGGCTATGGGTAGCCATCTTGACCAATCGTTTTGGCGGTAGTTACAGAAGGTTCTTAAAAATCCTTCTACCCACTGGTTCGTTCGCTCCGCCAGTCCGTCGGTTTGGGGGTGGTAGGCGGTGGAGAACTGGGGTTGGATTTGTAGCTTCTGGTATAGGGCCCTTAGGAACTGGCTGTTGAAGGTTGGACCTCTGTCGGACACCGTCCTGACCGGTGTTCCGTGGAGTTTCCATACGTCCCTAAGGAAAATGTCTGCTAGTTCCTCGGCATTTGTGGATTCCAGGCAGGGAATAAAGTGTGCCTGTCTGGAGTATCTGTCTACCACTGTTAGAATACTGTCAAAACTGTTGGATATTGGTAACTTGACAATGAAGTCGTAGGCGATGTCTTCCCAGGGGTATATTGGGTTTGGTAGCGATTTCGTCTCGCTTGGTTGCTTGCGTCCCTTCGTCCTCCCGCAGACCTTGCATGATCCCACGAATCCTTTCGCCTGGGTGATCATCCCAGGCCAGTAGTATTCCTCGGATAATAGCTCTGCGGTCCTTTGTTCCCCTTGGTGTCCTGCGATAGGATGGTCGTGGTATAGTTTCAGTAGCTGCTCCCTGATATCCTTATCCTCGGGGACATATATCTTCCCATCGTAACGGAGGACCCCTTCTTTGATTTGGTATCTCTCAAACTGTTTTCTGACCGATGGTGATAGGGATTCTTTCCCTTCGGTGCTGGCTATTAGTGTTGTTAGTGATTCGTCTTCTCCTTGGGCTTCTCGAATCTTGTCTAGAAGGTTCTCCGTGACTTCGGCCCTGAACCCTAGAAACTTTTCTTCTGGGATCATGATCTGCGGGGGTGTCGCTTCATCACTATGGTCATGCCTCCTGGACAGGGTGTCAGGTTTACTAGACAGTTTACCAGGTCGGTATTCTATGGTGAAGTTAAAGGAGGCTAGGGTGGTGTGCCACCTTGCGTGTCTCCTGTTCCAGACCTGGGCTTTGTTCCAGAACTGAAGGTTTCTGTGATCAGTGTAAACCGTTACTGGTATTTCGGTTCCTTCCAGGAACAGTCTCCAATGCTCGAACCCTCGTATGATCGCTAGTAATTCCTTGTCATGGGTGTCGTAATTTAGTTGTGGACCTGTAAAGCTTTCTGAGAGGAAAGCGATTGGGTGCAGCCTTCCGTCTTTGCCTTTCTGATTGAGTACGGCACCTAGGGCAACGCCTGAGGCGTCCGTTTCCATGAAGTAGGGCTTCCTTGGGTTCGGATGGGCCAACACTGGTTCTTTGCATATTTCCTTTTTGATCGCCGCGAAGGCTTTTGCTTCTTCTTTTCCCCAGACCCATGGTGTCTCCTTCCTAGTCAGGTTGGTCAGTGGTTTGGCAATCTTGCTAAAGTCTTTTACGAATCGGCGGTAGAAGTTTGCAAAACCTAGGAAGGCTTGCATTTGTTTAATGGTGGAAGGTTCCTTCCATTCCTCTACCGCTTTTACCTTCTCTTTCTCCATTGAGATCCCTTCGGGGGTTATAACTATACCGATGAAGCTAGTGTGGGTTGTGTAGAATCTACACTTGTGAGGTTTTAAGAACAGGTGGTGTTTTCGTAGATGGTTGAGGACTTCCGTTATGTGTCCGGTATGTTCTTCCTTGTTATCTAAATAGATCAGGATATCGTCCATGTATACTACTACATAGACGTCGATGATGTCGTGGAATATTTCGTTCATAAAATGTTGGAAGGTCGCAGGCCCGTTCTTTACCCCGAAGGGCATTACTAGGTACTCAAACAGTCCTTCCTTGGTTCTGAAAGCCGTCTTCCATTCATCTCCTTCCTTGATACGAATATTGTTGAAACCCCATCGGATATCCATCTTGGTGAATATTTTTGCGTCCTTGAGCTTCTCCACAAGGTCGGCTTGTATTGGCATCGGAAATTGGTCTGGTTTGGTGATTGCGTTTAGTTTTCGGTAATCTACTACCAACCTGAGGCCTCCGTCCGCTTTATTTACGTAGAAGCATGGGGAGGCAATAGGTGACGTGCTTGGTCTGATCTTTCCATCTTTGAGCTCCTTATCCAGGTATTCCTTGAGGGCCCGTGATTCTGCAGGAGACATTGGATACGTTTTGGCTGGTCTGGGGAGTTCCGATCCTTCAATAAAGTTGATTGCGCAGTCGTACACTCGATGTTCCGGCATTTCGCTAAAGCCCTCCTCCTGGAAGAGGTCTTTGTATCCCAGAAACTCTTGTGGGATGTCTGGTTCGGGTGCTGGTTCGGTGGCTGTTTTCCCTGTGACCATGTCCTGGTACGTGATAGTGAGGTCCTTCCATCCAATTATAGGGTCAGCCTCTTCTAGCCAATCCCTACCCAGGATGATCTTGACCCCCCCTAGAGGCATCACATAACAAGTGCATTCCCAGCATCTTCCTTCTATTTCGATCTTCAGGTTTGTCTTTTGGGAGATCTGTTCTTCAATCTCTTTTCCATCTATTGCAATGACCACCCTATTGTGCTTTAGTAGGGTGGTGTCGTGACCTGTTCTGATTCCGTGGTTCTTGGCTCAAGGAGTGGTCGCTCTGTTCTATACTGCCTCTACGAGGTTCTAATGTTGTCTGTAATGCTATAGCTCTGTTTGTATTCGTATATTCTAAGTGTGTTACAAGTCGCTGTGGTAGACGAGATAAAGCAAGATAGCGCCCTATCTTGCTCTCATAGCTCTTTATATACATGAGTCCCACAGTCCGCAGTCCGCAGTCCGCAGTGAAGTCACGTGTGATGCCTAGGGGTCACGTGAGTACTCACTCCCACTCCATGCGCGGTGTCGTGACCTGTTCTGATTCCGCGGTTCTTGGCTCAAGGAGTGGTCGCTCTGTTCTGTACTGCCTCTACGAGGTTCTAATGTCGTTTGTAATGCTATAGTTCTGTTTGTATTTGTGTATTCTAAGTGTGTTACGAGTCACTGTGGTGGATGAGATAAAGCAAGATGGGGCATCATCTTGCTTCCATTCTTCTTTATATACAGGGAAGGTCCGCAGTCCGCAGTCCGCAGTCCGCAGTCAATCACGTGTAGCGCAGTCCGCAGCCGGTCACGTGTAGCCTCGGGGAGTCACGTGGGAGGGTCGTATGTAATCCCTGCTGGGGTTAGCGCGGCTCCGAATCTTATATGAGCCGCGCGCTTAATCCTAGGGTCATGTGACGTGCTTAGTCACCCCTGCTGGTCGGGCTGCATTACATGGGAGAGATGTTGCAGCAGGGCTTGCGTAAGCAGCAGGGCTTACGTAATAACCACTGTAGGTGCCGAAGTCATGTGACGTGTTAGGTCCTTAGAATGACTTTGGGTAAAAGGCGTTAAAAAGGTTGAAAATATGGGTCTTCCCTGGGTAGGTCACAACACGCAGCTCCAAATCTTATATGAGCCGCGCGCTTAATCCTAGGGTCATGTGACCTGCTTAGTCACTCACTCCTCACTCCAGCATTACCTAGGAGAGATTACCTGGAGTGAGTGTTACGTTACGGTGGTTACGGATCACGTGACTGGTTACAGGTCATGTGACTTGCTTAGTCACTCACTCCTCACTCCAGCATTACCTAGGAGAGATTACCTGGAGTGAGTGTTACGTTACGGTGGTTGTGGATCACGTGATCCGGGACTTGACTTAGACAGTAACGGCTAAGTCCCGAAAAATAAAGAAAATATGGGTCTTCCCTGGGTAGGTCACAGCATTATCCCCCCCTTAATACGGTCCTTTTTGGAGGATTCCCGAAAAGGCGTTTAATTACTAAGGGAAGACAAAGAAGGGGCTAGTCCCCACGTAAACCCAGTCTACGTTCTTTTCCACCCAGGTATCCCCCTCTTCCCCTTCTATATCCAACCAACACTTCATGATTGCTGCGCGGCTATTGCCCAGGATCACCATCGGTCGGACCTTCATCGTCTTCACATGGCTGTAGCGCCCAGTGAAGTCCGCTTCGTATTGGCTCAAGGCTTTGAGCGAGTACTTGCCGTTTGTGTGGACCATGTCGTCCAGGATCCACACGTCCGCATCTTCTGAGAGTGCGGCGATGTTCCACACGTTGCACATTCGGCTGTGCGTGCCTTTTGACTGGGCGAAAGCTGTTTTTCTGGTCCCCGTTTCCCCTTCGATCACTAGGATGCGGTGTCACATCCCTGGCGCCTTCAGGGGTACCTCCCGCTCGAACCAGCGGTCGGCCTGCTCGACGTGGGGGGCGAGCTCCGGTCGTTCGAGCTCGACCGGGATGGCGGGCAGAAGTCCCGCGTCGGTCTTATAGGCGTACTCGGCGTATGCCCGGACCGAGTTCCAGGCGGTCAGCATCTCCATGGGGCGTAGACGCTTGAATCGCCCATAGTACTCGTCCTTCGTTTCGGCGGCGACGATCTCCTGCCCGTCCTCTAGGTCGGCCTGGGTGTTTGGGTGAGTGATCCTGGGGTGGTGGTTGGTCGGAGTTGGGCGTACCTGCATCCTGGACCTCTTACCACCCTTCCCCCTCACCAGTATCTCCTCTAAGGACTCTGCTGTTAGGTCCCTGGCCATGAGGTCCTCGATGTCCTCTCCTTCTGCCCCTACGTCCTTCCACAGGTAGTGGAAGGCTGTACGGGCCGGGCATCCCCCAGGACCCTCTTTCAGGTCCTTCGGGGCGATGTTCAGGTGGGACCCCTCAAAGTCCCAGAACCGGGGGTTCGTGGTATTCCACCTGTGCCTCCGGTCGATGCTGATGGTCAGCGCGTGGACGTGGAGGGGGTGCTCTGGGTCGTAGTCCTCCTCCTCCGGGTTGTGTCGTTCGACCACGGCCAACGTCCGCCAGTGGTTCGGTCGGTTCCTGCAAAAATGTTTGAAGCGGCTTACCAAGCCGCTTGGGTTCTCCTCCCTGAGAGCGCTCCATGTCAGGAGTACCGCTCGGGTTTGCACCCGGAAGCGCGAGTTCTCAGGTAGGACGGAGGATTGGGACATGGCAGGAGGGAGTAGTGGCAGGAGGGGGTAGCGCTTGTCTCACGAGTCACTCCGTCCGTGTCCCTTATTTATGAGCTTTTCTTTGGCCGCCGAGGTCTTCCCTCGGCCGCCGAGGCAATTCTTTGGGCGCCAGCACCTTCCTTTGGGCGCCGAGGCATTCCTTTGGCCGCCGAGGCATTCCTTCGGCCGCCGAGGCATTCCTTCGACCGCCGAGACGTTCTTTCGGCCGTCGGGTCCTTCTTTCAGCCGCCGAGATATTCTTTCGGTCGACGCATCTCCGAGGGGTGCCCTCCCTCTCCGACCCCTCCGGTATAGCAATGTGCCGGGGGGAGGGAATAAGGGAGGGGTGCCTGGATTACGTGGCGTTGGGATGTTCGGCACGGTTTGTTGTTTTTTAAGGGTTCATGTCGTGTGATTGTTGTGCGGTCCCACGTGTATATATATATCTTGTCCCCCTGCGTTGGTAGTACCGTCCTCAGCTGATACCCTACTCCCTTTACCCTCTTTACTCGTATCACTGATGCCTTGCACCGTTGCCGCTCATACTCGTCTCGTCGCTGCCTACAAGGTGCAGCAGGAGCAACTGTGTGCGCTCCAGGCGACCGTGGTTTCCCCTCCAGAGGCCACTTCTTCTCGGCCGACAATTTCGGCCAATCATACCAAGTGTCTGGCCGAAAAGGCCACCCTGAAGGCGCAGTTGGACCGCCTCCAGTCGAAGCGGGCAGTTATGGCCGCTCGTATCACCGCGTTGTCGGACGACAACGACACTCTGCGCTCGGCACTGGCGTCGGCGCAAAGGACGATCTCAAGCCGGGACGTGGAGATAGAGGGGTTAGAGAAGGAGTTGGTGCAGGCGAGACGAGAGTTGGAAGCGATCAGGGTTGAGAAGGGGACTCGGGCCGGTCGAGCTCATCCTTATCGCCGACCCGCTCGGCGGTCCCCTTCTGTTATTGATATAGAAGACTAGGGTTGCCGTTTGTTGTTTCGCTAGAATGTTCCGTTGCGCTCTTTCTTTTCTTCCTTTGAATGGACGGTCGTTAAGGGTCCCTTGTGAGTGGTCTGAGAAACAGATAAGAGTAACGGGCGTTGTCGTCTGAGTCCATACCCCCTTCCCTTTCCGCCTCCCTTTCTTATTCGAGTATGCGTGTTATCACTTTGCAATGGGATTCCTTTAACTGTCACTGTGATTGGTTCCCGGAGGGGGATTATTGCCCTTTCTGTAATTCTGTGTGCGACGCGACCCTAGAGGACTTTGAGAGTGGTGTCGCTGAGGGTTTGTGGCGTTGGTGGGGTGACGATCGTAAGTCCCTTCTTCTTGGTGTTTATTTTTTTTTTTTTTGGTCTAATGGTTTGTTAGGCTGTGAGGATGAGGAGAAGGTGCGATGGGAGCGTTCCTTGGCGCCTTCTCCACCGCCGAGCAAAGGGGGGAACGCCGCGCCTACCCTTACGAACTTCCTTGCGGAGACGTCCGGAGGGGAAGCGCCGTGGGTGCGTCCTGTGAAGAGAAAGGCCGAAGGTCTCCCTTTGGGAGGGGACCTTAAGAGGGTTCGGGTTGGAGAGGCGTCGTCTCTGTGTTTGGGCCCTTGGGCGTGGACGTACCGTAGTTGTGAGAGCGAGTTGATTACGCTAGATCCTCGCGTGAAAGATGTAGGATCTGGTGTGGGACCTTGGGGTGAACCGAGCCGCTTATATGCGCCTTTTCGTCCTGTATTAAGGAAATAAGGTCTTTTAGGCCATACAAAATATATTCACGTGTACGGTCTTTATCGTTTCTAGGCTCCCTAAGACCTTTCCTCTACCCGTTCCACCTCGACCCTAACCTTCAGAGTCGTTACGTCTTCCTCCCTACATTCCGCCCAAGCCAATGCTTTATGGGACAGCCAGTCCCGGAATTCGTCCTTGGTTGGCATTCTCGCCGCGACGAGGTCGTAGACCTCCTTCTCCGTGATTTCACGGAGGCATCCCCAATAGCCTCGGGGGACCCCTGCCTTCCATTTGCGGATGCAGTTCGTTACCCACGTGATAGTGACGCGGGTAGTGGTAGTAGGGGAGGGCGAGTTGGAGTACATATATGTTTAGATGTGTGTGTAAGAGTATAGAGGGGTAGTGCGTTTGATGGTGGTTTCGTCGTTTCTCACTTCCTCTTATAGAGTCCAGCACATCTATTTGTTATTGTTTTTATCACTCGGAAGGACATGAAAATTTTATAACTAGGTCGACTTCTACTCCCATTCGATGGGGCCCTTGCTTGGTTGCGAGGGTCCCGCTAATCCCTGAGTGGGAGCTTCTTCCTCTTCCTTGCGCAGCTGGTCTTCGCTTATCAAAGGGGGCATTCCTTGGAAGGGATCCTCTTCTTTGAAGGTCATGGATTTGAGGCTTCCCTCCAGGATCCTCATGTTCTCTTCGGCCTCCCGCAAGTATAGCCAGGTAGTGAAGTCCAGTTTAGTCGCCTCCTTTGCGGCGATCAAGTTGTACATCTCCTCGTCCCCTAGTTGAGAGAGGGAACCCCAGAAGGGTGTGGGATCCAACTTCGTGATGCGTTCCAGTTCGTCGTTTACCCTCTTTCCCACAACGCCGGAGAGTTCCCATTCCTTTTCTAGTTCCCTTTGTTGGCGGGCTTCATCTGTTCTTTTCCGTTTTACCACCTTGACTAGCGCATCGACGTTCCCTGCTACTAGTCCTTCCATCACGTACATCCGAGTGCTTCTAAGTTTCGTCTTGGATTTCGCTGCCCCGGCGTGACACCATCGTAGCGGGCCTCGTATCAGATCGTAATACCAATCTTTGTGGACGTGATGACCCTGTCCAGGATCGTATCGGGTCTGCGGGACCCAGTAGCTAATGTCTCAGTCCCTGGTAGGTATATGGTCTAGTGCGGACCCTGGTAGCAGTCTATTGGTGTAAGTCTGTGCTTCGGTGAGAAGATCTTGCGCCGTTTTGGGCTGCAGGGCAGGTGCCCTGTTCTCTCGCATGAATCTATCGACGGGTGTCCGGTCGGCAGGCATGTAGTTGTAATAGTAAGACAGGTGATAGTGTTCGCGAAAAAACTCCTTCAGAGGGGCTGTTGTTTGGGCGTTCTCTTGCTCTTCTTATATACCCTGCCCCGTCTTTGTTTAGACCTGCTAGTTGCCGGTAGAGCTGTGTCGCTCTGCTGCTCCCATTGGCCTGGCATTGGGGCAGAGTCATCTCGTGAGCGCAAGTCATTTAGCAAGTCATTCATTCCAGCGAACTTTTCGATGGACTCCCAGGAATCTTCGGCAGGGTCGTATCCCTCCCATCGGATTAAGTATTGCAGCTTCCCGCCATTCATCCGCCAATCTAGTATCTGTTCCACGTTGTACTCTTCTTCTCCTGATTCCGTAATAATGGGCGCCGTTTTTGGTTGGATCCTATTGAAGTCGGTGTCCGGGGCTACCGGTGATAGGAGTCCTATGTGAAAAACGTTGTGGATTTTCATGGATGGTGGGAGTTCTAGTCGGTAGGCGTGTGAAGAGATCTTTTCGGTGATATTGAAGGGGCCACCGCTTTGGTTATCCAGTTTCTTTGATGGTCGCTTTGATCTTACGTTAGTGAGGGACAGCCAGACCTTCTGTCCTACCTCAAGCTCCTTGATTGATTTAGTTTCCTCCTTTCGTATTTCCATGGAGGCCTTGGCTTTGTCCCATATTCTCTGCATAGCGGAGGCTTTGGACACGGCTATTGGGCTTTCCCTGTTGCCCTCTGGGTCTGGCTTTGGCTCATTTACCCAATCTGGGTCTAGCCCGTATACTACTTGAAAGGCCGATAGTCCGGTGGCCTGATTCTTGTGATTATTGTGGCAGAACTTGGCTATTGGTAGCCAGTCTACCCAGTCGTTTTGCTGATAGCCACAGAAGGTTCTGAGGTATCCCTCTACCCACTGGTTCGTCCTCTCAGATAGCCCATCAGTCTGGGGGTGGTAGGCCGTAGAGAAGCTTGGTTGTATCCCAAGTTTCTTGTACAGGGTCCTGATGAAGTTGTTATTGAAAACCCTGCCTCGGTCCGACACTGTTGATTTTGGGGTGCCGTGTAACCTCCATACTTCTCTAATGAATAGTTCCGCCATTTCCTCGGCGGAGATAGTTTCTCGGCAGGGTATGAAGTGTGCTTGTTTCGAGAAGCGGTCCACTACCGTCAGTATACTGTCGTATCCCTTTGATGGGGGTAGCTTTACGATAAGGTCGTACTCAATAGCTTTCCAGGGCTTGTTCGGAATGTCCAACGGCTTCTGTTGGACTGTGGTGTTGTGGGACTTGGCTCTCCCGCAGACTCGGCAGGAGTCGACAAATTGGTTCACTTGGGCTTTCATTCCTGGCCAGTAGTATCCCTTCTTTACCAGGTCCAGGGTTCGGGCCTGTCCCTGGTGACCGGCGATTTTGGAATCGTGGTAGGTTTCTAGTAGACTCCTCCTTATGTCTTTGTCTTCGGGTACATATACCCGTCCCTTGTACCATAGGAGGTCTTCTCTCCATTCGTACTTATCAAACTGCTTCCTGACCGACGGGGGCAGTTGATCCTTATTTCGGGTGCTAGAGATTAATTTGGTTAGTGAAGGATCCTCAAGTTGAGCTTCTCTGATGTCCTGTATCAGATCTATCTTCATGGATGCATTGAATCCAATGAACTTTTCGGTAGGTAACATGACCATCGGCGGGTTGGGCACGTCGCTATGGTCGTGTCTTCTAGAGAGTGCGTCCGGCTTAGTGGACATTTTCCCAGGTCTGTAAACGATGTGGAAGTTGAACGCCCCTAGTAGGGTGTGCCACCTCGCGTGTCTTCTGTTCCAGACTTGGGCTTCCTGCCAGTACTGCAGGTTCTGATGGTCTGTGTACACTGTGACCGGAATGATTGTTCCTTCCAGGTATAGCCTCCATTCCAGGAGGGACTGGATTATTGCCAGTAGCTCTTTGTCGTGGGTATCGTAATTCCTTTCTGGGGGGGTGAAGCCCCTGGACATAAAGGCTATAGGGTGCATTCTATCGTCGTCTCCCTTCTGGCTCAGTATGGCTCCCATAGCGACGCCTGAGGCGTCCGTTTCTAAGTAATACGGCTTCTCCGGGTCCGGGTGTATTAGAACCGGTTGCAAGCTGATCCTTCTTTTGATCTCGGCGAAGGCCTCCTTGTGATTAGTGGACCATTCCCATTTAGTGTCCTTTTGCGTTAACTCGGTGAGTGGTTTCGCTATCTTACTGAAATCCTGGACAAATCTCCTGTAAAAGTTAGCGAATCGTAGGAAGGACTGTAGTTGTTTGACGGTAGCTGGCGACCTCCATTCTTCTATCGCTTGGACCTTTTTCTTTTCCATGGAGATCCCTTCCGGCGAGACTACTATCCCAATGAAGTCCGTGGTGGTGGTGTAAAAGTTACACTTATGGGGTTTAAGGAAGAGGTGGTTCGCCCTCAATCGGCGGAGGACTTCTCGAAGATGTCTGGTATGCTTTTCTATGTCGGAGGAAAGACCACTATATCATCCATGTACACGACCATCGTAACGTCGATAAGGTCGTGGAAGATATGATTCATTAGCCGTTGGAAACTGGCTGGTCCGTTCCTGATCCCAAATGGCATTACCAGGTATTCGAAGAGACCCTCCTTGGTTCTGAAGGCAGTCTTCCATTCGTCCCCTTCCCTAATCCTGATATTGTTGAAGCCCCACCGAATATCCATTTTTGAGAAGATTTTTGCTTCCTTAAATTTCTCTATCAAGTCCGCCTGAACGGGCATTGGAAATTGATCCGGTTTGGTGATAGCATTTAACTTTCGGTAATCCACGACTAGCCGTAGTCCTCTGTCTGCCTTCTTGACGTAGAAGCATGGGGCGGCTATACTGGAAGAGCTAGGTCTTATCTTTCCATCCTTGAGCTCCTTGTCTAAGTATTCTTTGAGCGCCCTGGATTCGACAGGTGACATTGGGTATGTCTTCGCCGGTTTTGGTAACTCGGCACCTTCCTGAAATTCTATACTGCAGTCGTATGGTCTGTGTTCTGGAAGCTCGCTAAACCCCTCTTCCTGGAAAAGATCTATGAAATCGGTAATACTCTCGGGTATCGTCGGTTCGTCTTGAACCTTTGCTTCCTTGCCTTGGATCTCTTCCCGGTAGGTGATGCTTAGGTCACCCCAGTCGATAATTGGTTTAGCGTCCCGTAGCCAATCCCGTCCTAGTATAAGTTCTGTGTCTCCTAGGGACAGTATGTAGAAGTCGCAGTCGAGCGTTTTCCCTTCTACGTCTATTCTCAGGGTAGCCTTCTTGGTAATCGGCTCTTCCACTTCCTTTCCATCGATGGCTATTACCTTCTTTGGGAAGCAAAGTGGTTCTGTTATCACCCCTTTCTCCTCCGCGTAATCTACGTCCATAAAGTTTCTCGTAGATCTGGAGTCAATTAGGGTCTTTACTGGGTCCATGATTCCCTCCACCGCGATGTATATCATTGATTGGTTATCTGATTTCTTGAGGTA